>JARHVA010011611.1:30000-41084 GCA_037957365.1 Torreya grandis | reverse complement strand
TCATTGAAGTAACAATTATTATGAATGATGGAATTTATTTTTAACATAAATAGTTTGTTTTCATATTCTCAATGTAAAAAATATAAAATAGATTGTGGCATGATGAATAAAGAAATGAACACAATGATGAAAAGGAGATTATAGGTTGGATTGTTTTACCAATGCTTTTAATTTTAATTATATATCAAAGTGGGTATATATGATGAGAATTGGGCATACTTAAATGAGTCTAAGTAATGAATTATATGTTCTTGCAGAGGGTCAAAATCACATGGTAAGCAGTGATTTGTATTTATGGGTTGAGTCTCCCTATACTTCTTTAAATGAATGATTCAAGATAAGAGAGCATCTAGTTGCATTGGATTACTTAGGATATTTTATGTAATATCTTGAATACAAAATACAATTAATGGATTTAATAGTAAGATGGCATGATTGCAAAAAAGAGAATGTAGTACTAATAAGATGAAGGTATATTTATTAAAAAGTTAGTATGTAGCAAAGTACAATATATGATAAGATAGGAAGCACCAATAATAAAAACAATTTACTGGTTAACTAAGCCCCCATGATGTTGGTCATATGTTTTCTCTCATAAAAATCCATACATTTTTTCAAGTTTAAAATATGTTGCATGAACCATTTCCACAAGGTGTAGCATTACACAAGCTTCATTATGATCTACAATGTCGTCATGAAAAACATGGTTTGATGTCATCTACAATTTATTATCACTATCGTTGTTACATTACTTAAAAGTAATTCTATATAAGCCAAAAGTAACAATGAGCATCAAATATGGGTGTAAATTTGCAAATGGTCATTTTTTTAAGTATTCTTATATGCACTAGGTATTGTAATCCTTCCATCATCAGTAATAAGAGGTACATCAAAATAGGGGTTGTTTAATATACATGGCACTCCATTAATTTGAGTGTCATTCACAATTGATGTATAATTTTAAAAAGGCACACAAACATCTATCTTGTTGAGCAAGATGGTGATTGAGTCTAAAAAATATATGCCTGAGATTTTAATTATTTAGTATTGATTCAACATTGGATCCATTCTATGAAATCAAACATGATATTTTAAGAACACCATGTATACATATATAAAATTTATGGATTACATGTATGAGGGTCCCCTTATTAGCTGACTTTAAAAAAAAAATTGTATATACATAGTTTAACATACAATTGGGGATGTGTTATGAAAGCATCATAAGGTTGAAAACTCAGCGCTATCCCCAAATCCTAATGTCCAAGAAGACATTTCTAAGATTAATTTCCAATTTAAACAAGAATCTGAATTTATTTTCACACATATTAATTATATTTTAAGTCATAAGAATTGATAGAAAACTATTTATAATACTCGATATGTAATGCTAAGAAAGTAGTGTTAAACACAATACCAAATGAACAACATTAAAGTGAGAACAATTTTTTATAAAAAATTAACAAAATAAAACAAGTTTTCTAAAAAAAATTGGAAACCTATGTGGAAATAAAAATATTGATTGTTTATCATTAAGCTACCACTCATGGTTGTTTAAAATAGGAAAAAAATAATTAATATTTTAGAGTTAGAAAAATAGAGACATATTATTATTTTTTATTTTTTTGTATTGTATATGTAAAATTAAAAATGAGGGCACTAAACGTACAGAAATTACTATTGTAATTTGTTACAAATAGGTATATACTCGGTGCATATTTTTTAGATAAAGCTTATTCGTAGGGATTAAATTATTTTTAACTATACATTATGGTGTACCAATGATATAAACATATAGATTGGGCATTTGATCGAACATAAAAACAATAAAAGTGTAATGGTTCATTAATTTTTTAATAATTTAATGTGTCTCTTATGTAGAAGTTTACATCACTAAATATTTAGACTTCTTGATGACATTATTTTAAATAAATGTAATGTTTCGAAAAATAAGTTTATGACTTTCAAAACTATGTAGTTTTTATAAATCTTTTTTCAATTCAATAAAATTTTATTTTTTAATACTTGAGGTTTTATTATTAGAATGTCATATTTAAATAGAAAGATTTAATAAATAAAATATTGAGAAAACTATTTCTTTAATAAATATAATTATCTATTTTTTTTTGGGTATGTTGAATCACTTTGTCCATAGCTTTGATAATTTTATTTTGTCACAATGCCAAATATATAGTTTCTCTTACCTAAAAGTATAACTTTAATATCACAAAAAATAAGTTAAATTGGGAATCCAAACATTTTACGTAGATGGTCACTGGGTGTTTCACTTCACCCTTTGATACAAGGAGTAAATGTCAAATTATAACTTAGAAGATTAAAAAAATCACATATCAAATTCAATAAATTAAAAAAGAAAGATTAATTTTGTTAGGGTGTGGAGCTAAAAGCTTCAACCTTTGCAAACTAGGAACTGAAGGTTGCTGAGTTCTACAGGAACCGGCGTCGGCAGCATGACCGACATCGGCAGGATCCAGTGCAGAAGGCAACCGGCGACGGCAGGAAGTCGGCCGACGTCGGCAGAACCAGACCAGCAGGGACCGACGTCGGTCGCCTGTGTGTTCCCGAAGTGTTCGTTTCACGGACAGTTAGTTAAGTGAACTATGAGTTTGCATGACAAGACCAGCCAGAGTCTTGGGCTGCGAGGACAATTGTCCAAATTAAGAGTCCTAGTTATTGTTTGAGTTAAGGATCTATTTATAGACCCATTGGCATGTATTGTATAAGGCATGAGATAGAAAGGAAGAGTTCCTTCTAGTTGTAAGATCTATGAGTTGCAGGTTGTTGCAAGCTCATTGGTGATCTACATGTAAGCTTGGTCTTTGAATTGCAGGTTGCAGGTTCATGAGAGATCAGCTTGAAGTGCTATAGAGTGCTTGATGTACCGGCAGGGTTATTACTGACTGGTTGGTGAGGTGAACACCAATTCTGTGTGTGAGTTGGTTGTTGGGACCGTTTTTGTGTAGGAGAGTGTGTGTGAGAAGAATTACTGTACACTTGAGGTGTGGCGAATCTCTGTAAGGTGAAAGAGTGTGGCGGCTCTTTGATGTATTCTTTTCTGTTAGTGTTAATACAAGATAGTGTATTGTCTCTCATATTCTGTGCTATTGGTGAATTCTAGTTACTTGTGTTTCTGGTTATTTTCGCATATTCAATTGCTTATATATTTGGTAATCATACTGTGCTCTATCTGAGGAGCAAGATCCTAACCAGTGGAGTCAGAGCATGTTTGTTGTTCCCTGATTTCCTGACAAGTGGTATCAGAGCAGGTTTGTTGTTCTAGATACCCAACAAGTGGTATCAGAGCCTTGGTTGTAGGTTCTTGAGCTTGATACCAACAATTGGTATCAGAGCTTTTGGTTGGGATACTAACAGATTGGTGTAGATCTGGGTAGTGTGTTTTGATTACAGGTTACTCACAGGGTTTCTGTTTGAGTGGGAGTTGAGCAATGTCAGAAAGCAGTCAACTACGAATGGACAAGTTTAATGGCAAGAACTACCAATTATGGAGGATGCAGATTGAGGACTATCTGTATCAGAAAGATTTGTACTTACCGTTGGGTGGGGTTGCTAGCAAACCCTTGGACATGAAAGATGAAGAATGGGAGGTTCTTGATCGGAAGGCTCTGGGATCTGTTAGATTGAGTCTTGATTCAACTGTGATTTCCAGCTTATCACAGTGTAAGACAACGGTGGAGTTGATGAAATCTTTGGCAAATTTATATGAAAAACCCTCGGCTTCAAACAAGGTATTTCTTATGAAGCGTTTATTTAATTTGCAAATGTTGGAAGGTGGATCTATTCATATCCATCTTAGTGATTTCCATGGTTTAGTAAACCAGTTAAGTTCAGTGAATATTGTATTTGATGATGAACTTAGAGCTCTCTTAATCTTGTGTTCATTACCTGAAAGTTGGGAAGGTTTGGTAATGGCAGTTTCTAATACTGTGTCTCCTTCAAAAGTCTTAAAAGTGGATGATGTTGTGAGTGTAATCTTGAATGAAGAGATACGCAGGAAAAGCACAGGTGAATTATCCGGAAATGCTTTGAGTGTTGAAGGAAGAGGAAGGCCAAGAGAGAGGACAGAGCGTGGGAGATCAAGGTCGAAGACAGGCAAGAGATCCAAGTCCAGGTATGGCAGAATACCCTGCTGGAAATGTGGAAAGCAAGGGCACTTAAAGAGAGATTGCAGATCAGGTGAAGATCATCATGAAGAACATGAAGAAGAAGCAGATGTTGCAGGCTACGTTGCACAGGATGCTCTGGTATGTTCTTTGGATAAAGTAGAATCTTGGGTATTAGATTCTGGTGCCTCTTTTCATGCATCTCCACATAGAGAATTTTTTCATGAGTATGTCCAGGGAGACTTTGGAGAAATTTGTGTAGGGGATGGTAAGCCTTGTCAGGTTGTTGGCAAAGGCAAAGTGAAGCTGAAATTGCAGACAGGTGACACATGGGTGTTAAAGGAGGTCATGCATGTCCCAGTTCTTAAGCGGAATCTGATTTCTGTTAGAAGTTTGGGTGAAGAGGGTTGCACAGTAACTCTCTCAGCGGACTCTTGGAAGGTTACCAAGGGTACACTTGTTATAGCTAGAGGTAAGAAAGTAGGTACGCTTTATCTATCTACTTGTTTTACTGATTCTCTTTCTGGGTTATCTACTTCAGCTGTAGATTCAGAGATGTGGCCTGATAGGCTTGGTCACATAGATAAGAAGGAGATGCTGGTTCTTGAGTCAAAGAATATGCTTTCGGATTTGGAAGGCATGGATCGTGGTTCCTGTATGCAGAAGAAGAAAGTAAGGTTTCTTGAGGAATCCGATGTTAGTGACAAGAACGGGAAAGCCTTGGTTTTCAAGGAGAAAGTGACGGACAGAGTTCAGCATAAGGTGCAGAGGAATTCTGAGCAGAGCAAGGGTGATTTGGACAAGGTTTTGATCCAAAAAGAGCTCACGGGAAAAAGTCAGGTCTCACAAGAAAAACACAGAGACCGACGTCGGCAGGAAAACCAGCGTCGGCGTCCAGACAGGGACCGACGTCGGCTATGTGCAGCCCGACGTCGGTGACTCGGGGCAGACAGAGACCGGCGTCGGCCAGGGGAAAACGACGTCGGCGGGGAGGCAGTCGCAGGGAACCGACATCGGTCGGCTGTAGACTGAGATGTGACCGGCATCGATTACTGAGACGAATTTTGGGTGGACAGCTAGTTGTCATGGAGTCTCAAGCGCCCATTTGGAGGACTGAAGGTGTAAGTAAGTTCTTAAATTCGTCATTTCCCTTCTTTACACTATTTGTTGCTCACTTATGGCATAGGACCAAGAAGTTGTTAAAGAAGCAGAACAGGTAGATCCAGGAAACAGTGGGAGCTAGGCATGGATGAGGATGTGATTCCTTGGAGGAGAACCAAACAGGTGTTTTGGGTAGTGTTGCCAGCTGGAAGTAAGCACTGAGAGACGAATGGATGTTGAGGATGAAGAAGAGCAGAAACGGATACATGAGATGGAAGATCAGGGTATATGATCTTGTATTAGCTGCAGGGCAATGGAGGTTTGATCATTGTGTTTCTCTTTACCAGGTTGGATAGTATTAGCTACACTATTCTATTTTCTGTATGATGTGCTTGTTGCAGGGTTACATATACAGGTATTTCTGAACTAAAGGTAAAGCTAGTTCAGGTGTTTGTCATGGAGAATCTGGGAGCAGCAAGATTCTTTGGCATGAGTGTGATCTAGAGACATGGAGGTCTTGTTGACTTTGTCTCAGGATGATTGTGTGAAGCCGGTTAGCACACCGATGGTTAGACAGTTCATAGAACAGGTGTCTTGATTCACATAATGAGGTTGAGTGCATGGTATGTACTAAACCTGAGTTTTCCTAAGCAGTGGGAGTTGTCACAAGTTTGGAGTCAATCCGGGAGAGTAATACTGAAGGGCAGTTCAGTTGGACCAGCAGCAGGTGCACATGCTATGCAGGGTCAAGTTCTTTTTCTACATGGTTGTAGATGCGGATGTGGCAGGTAATTTGGATGACAGATTTTGCATCACGGATTTTGTGGTGGTTGGTCTTCAAGAGTGATCTTGAGGAGGGATACAAAGCCAAGGAAACAAACTAGACGGTGTACAGGTTTAGGTACAGGTTGCAGCTGTTTATCCCCAAGTGGGAGATTGTTAGGGTGTGGAGCTAAAAGCTTCAACCTTTGCAAACTAGGAACTGAAGGTTGCTGAGTTCTACAGGAACCGGCGTCGGCAGCATGACCGACATCGGCAGGATCCAATGCAGAAGGCAACCGGCGACGGCAGGAAGTCGGCCGACGTCGGCAGAACCAGACCAGCAGGGACCGACGTCGGTCGCCTGTGTGTTCCCGAAGTGTTCGTTTCACGGACAGTTAGTTAAGTGAACTATGAGTTTGCATGACAAGACCAGCCAGAGTCTTGGGCTGCGAGGACAATTGTCCAAATTAAGAGTCCTAGTTATTGTTTGAGTTAAGGATCTATTTATAGACCCATTGGCATGTATTGTATAAGGCATGAGATAGAAAGGAAGAGTTCCTTCTAGTTGTAAGATCTATGAGTTGCAGGTTGTTGCAAGCTCATTGGTGATCTACATGTAAGCTTGGTCTTTGAATTGCAGGTTGCAGGTTCATGAGAGATCAGCTTGAAGTGCTATAGAGTGCTTGATGTACCGGCAGGGTTATTACTGACTGGTTGGTGAGGTGAACACCAATTCTGTGTGTGAGTTGGTTGTTGGGACCGTTTTTGTGTAGGAGAGTGTGTGTGAGAAGAATTACTGTACACTTGAGGTGTGGTGAATCTCTGTAAGGTGAAAGAGTGTGGCGGCTCTTTGATGTATTCTTTTCTGTTAGTGTTAATACAAGATAGTGTATTGTCTCTCATATTCTGTGCTATTGGTGAATTCTAGTTACTTGTGTTTCTGGTTATTTCCGCATATTCAATTGCTTATATATTTGGTAATCATACTGTGCTCTATCTGAGGAGCAAGATCCTAACCAGTGGAGTCAGAGCATGTTTGTTGTTCCCTGATTTCCTAACAAATTTGAGATAAAATTAACATGAATGAGTAATCATGGTTTAAGCCATGCTTTGGAAAATTAGAAAAATTATTTTAAAAAATTATAAAATAACTTACATGAAAATATAAAAATTAAATTTGAGACAAGAAAATATTTATTTTATTGATATGTAAATTAAACAAAAATATTGATAAATAAAAATATATTTTTATAATTAATATTAATGTCAAATTAGGTTAATTTCTTATGATTATATTTTAACTATTTCTTATATTCAATTTCATAATTTATTAATTAATTATTGATTCCTATTAAATATATATATATATATATATATATATATATATATATATATATATATATATATATATATATATATATCATTGGTGTAACTCATTAAGAGATTATATAATGTTTTTGTAGAATTGATCAATTAAAATGCTGGTCAAAAAATAAACTTAATCTTTATTATTATTTTAAATTAAATTTTATGAATCATGGACATTTAAGCATTAATTTTGAGTGTGTTGATACTAAATGCATCCTTTTATTCATAATTAAATATTTACAATTGACTAAATATTAAAAAGCAACTGAATTTCAAATTACAAACTCTAAAGGTTCTATCTTTTTCATGTATAAGCATTCATGACCTAAAATTTTATAACATACAAAATTAGTGTACGTTGATCTACAGAAGATTTGGTTCGCTTTGAGAGTTTAAGTATTAGGAAGACAAAATAATTTATAGAATAATAGGCTACAGAAGAGAGATAAATAAAAATTAAAAAAATACTTTCGATGTTCTTTACTATATACTAAAAAATGATAAACATATAAATATTTTAAAATGATGCAATTAAATAATTAATATCTACCTCAACCAGAATTAATTATGTACACATGAATTTTTTCATTTCCATTATTTAAAAAACAAAACACTAAACACGAGCATTTATTAATGAATGAATACATTTAATGGTTTATTGTAAACAAATCTATAAATCTCAATAGTTATTTGAAAGATATTATTGAGAAGGAAAAAGATGTTATAATTATGTGGGTAAATTTGTTAAAAAAAACTTATTATACAATATTTAGTGTTAAGTTTTAATTTTAATATAATATATATTATGCTAAAGAAAGAAGCACATTGATATTATTATTAATAATGTAATGTTGGAGTGGTTGTTTATTTCTCTGATTTTTTTAATTTTTAATTTTGTAATTATTAAATGTGGTAATCTATTTCTATGATTTTTAAAATATTATGATTGGTAATTTATTTTTATTATTTTATTTATTTATTAAGAGTCATAATTTATTTCTATGATTTTTTAATTAGCATTATTTTAAATGTTTTAGTGCAAGTTTTTTTTAAAATTTTTTTTAAAATTTTTTTAATCATAAAAAGTGATAGTTTATTTATAAGATTTTTTAAATTATTATTGTAAACTTGCTAGCTCAGAATTTTTCAAAGGGAAAAATAAAAAAAATAGAGAGCTGAACACCACCTTTGATGTGGAGAAACATGAACATTTTTCCTATAATAAGAGTGCAAAACATGTTTCCAACTAATCTTAGTAGTTGCATCTCCTTTTATCTATAGAATATTTGTTAATAAAATTACCAAAGTTATCATGATAGTTATTTTTTATTATTTATTATTGGCAAGGTCTTTCTAAATTTATTTATGGTTAAGCTTAACTATGTAAACCATAATATCCATTTAGCGTATCTATATAAGTTTATATTACAAATAATAGTTGTTGAGGGTTGAATTTCATAGTAAATATTATATTTTTCATTAGTTTTTCTAATCTTTTAATAAATTAATAGGATAGATTTTCATTTTATTAAAAAAAATATGTTCTTTTCTACTTTAACTTGTGCTTTATTTTACAAGGTAAGCACACTAAAATATTTAGTTGAAATATTTTTCATTTCTTGAAACAACATTTTCACCTTAAATTTACTTTTTATATATATATATATATATATATTCCACTCTTAAACTTTTCATTTTTTATTTTGAGAAATGATAAGTTCTTTCTTACAAATAATTAATTTTTCATACATATATATCTACCATCATTAATGTTTAAAAACTTATAAAAATTAATACCTCATTTATTTTCAAAAATGATAAATTCTTCCTCACAAATATTTTATTTTTCATATATACCCCCCCCCCCCACACACACATCATTAAAAATTTATGAAAATTAATGCTTCATTTATTTGAACCTTACCTCAAAATCATCATAATGAGTATATATATGTGTATATGTATATATATATGTATATATATATGTATATATATATATATATATATATATATATATATATATATATATATATGTATATATATATATATATATATATATATATATGTGTGTGTGTGTGTGTGTGTGTGTGTGTGTGTGTGTGTGTATATATATATCATCAATAAAAGCTTATGAAAACTAATGCTTAATTTATTTGAACCTTACCTCAAAATCATCATAATGAAAAAATATTGATTGAAATAATTAAAACTTCCATTACAGTAGGTAGACAATCAAACTGGTGTTCAAAAGTGTAAATAATCTATTTTTCCACATAAATCAGAAACCCTAATCCTGCCTTGTTAGGTTGTCACATCATGAGCATCAATAGTCCCAATAAATAAAGGGTAAAACACATCTTTCAATCATCCACAACACACACATCATGATATTTTTACTGACATTAATGACACTATCATCAAATAAAACTAACAATGAGAAGGCTGACAAAACTAAGGGCATCAAGTTTTTAAGGATATAAAAAGATATATTCGCCTTCTTACATAATTTTCATCATGATATATCATTAAAAAAAGACAGCGATACAACCTTAGAATGAATAAATTCATGGAAATTTCCTTATCGCAAGGAAAAATAAGGTGCAAAAAATTATTTAAACACACATCTTATGATGTTATTACTACATCTAAAATATTCCTTCAAAATTTATCATCAGACTACAAATAAAATGTTAATACAAAGGCTACTAAAAGAAATATCTTAGAAATAAGATCATTATTTTACTAGTATAAAACTTGAAAGTGTAAAATGGTAAGTGCCTTCCTGTCAGAATCAAGAGAGCATACAAAACAAGAACTCAAACAAATAAACAAGAAAGAATCCAATTGCTACAGTAATTTCTTGAAAGAAAAAGATTTTATTGATCTTCAATTTTTCTTACTTACAATGATGCGCCCTTGGGGTCTTTAAATAGAATTGAATCCAAACAATAATTAGGAAAAAAAATTCAAGACTAATTTTAGTCTTTACATGCAAAATAACTAATATCTAATTTTTAGTTAACTAACTGAATGCTCAACTGTCAGTTTACTAACTATAGCTTAACTGCTTGCATGCATGAGGAGTGGAGAAATTAACTCCAATCTCCAACACTCCCCCTTAATTTATACCACAAACTATTTCAACATTTACAATGCCTAAATTTGTCTACCAGCTTCAGCTAGGATGCTTTTCTTCTGCAGAATACATTGCCTCTCATGCAAAATACACTACCTTGCGAAATACATCACCTTATATGTGGAATACACCACCTTGAAAAATACATCATCTTATATGTCGAATACACCATCTGATATAGCCTAAAATGAGGATACGAACAAATACAATTGCTTAATGAGCATTCACTCAGCGTTTAAGACTGAGGAGTCGCCTGTCGAAAGGCTATCAACAAACATGCTTATGTCCAACACTACAAGATTTCTACTTGCTTACCTTAAATTCAACATCTCTGCTTATAATCACTTGCTTTGAAATAGGATCATGAGTGAAAAGAGAAAATTTTGAAACCAAATCTAATTTCTCTTCTTCTTTATTATAAATCTCACTCAGACTTCTCATTTTCTTACCTTAGCTCTATTTGAGCCTCCTACTGGAAAGCTCTCTCTATGTTGTTTTGCCAGAATACAACTGTCACATGAACTTCATGGCTGTTCTATTGGTGGTAAACCCTTCACCATATTTTTCTTCTGTAA
>JARHVA010011611.1:5000-25000 GCA_037957365.1 Torreya grandis | reverse complement strand
GGCAAAAAAGAATAACATATGTTTAAATATAGGGTTGTTGACCTAGAGGATTTTTCATCCTTCATATGTTCTTGAAACTAGTACAGTGTTGAAGAGCATTTTGAGAGCTTTCCAACACCTATTGGAATTCGTTAAATAGACATCATATGCTTCACATATAACTAGTCAAAGTCTGGATAAAAAATGGTCAATAGGTTAAATAGTGATGTGAACGCATGCATGGTTGCCAAGTGGACCAATTGGTAAGTGACATGTGGCAGTAGAGAGGTTAACAGGGGTTTGTTTTCACTTTCGAGTATTTAACACTCCTAATCAAAGAAATGGATCCCTCTATTTGTTGACTAAAAGCCCTCAGATAGGAGTGACACACTCTTTTTGCAGAGGGGTGCCTTTAAGTCTATTTTTTCATATTACCATTAATAAGGAGATTGGAGAGGTTTACATGGTGGACCTTCAAGTCACCACATGACCTACCACCACTTCATGATATTTTCTAAATCATATGCCAATTTTGAAATTAATATGCCATCTTGAGATTACATTCCACATTGCTCGGGATCAAGCTAGCCTAAGATGGCTATTCAACTAACTCAACTAACTCACAACCTCAGTACTAGATCAATAGCCAGCTAGGCTGAGATAGCTATTCAACTAACTCACAACCCAAGTACTAGGTTAACAACCAGCTCAAACTAAATCTAAATCGATCTCAGATTGCTAGATCAATAGCCAGCTAGGCCAAGATATCTATTCAACTAACTCACAACCCAAGTACTAGGTCAACAACCAGCTCAAACTGAATCTAAATCAATCTCAAATTGCTAAACCATGCCAAACAAAAGAGCAGGATACATAGCTGAAGCCACAAGTTATATGCTATCTCAAAACTATTTAAGGTCCATGAAACATTTTACTCTGATAAATGTGGGATTAATATCCCATTTGAAAATTGTGCAGCACTGGATAAGAGATTCGAACCCCATTTGGTATAACAGAAGGACCTCATAATTTGATCGAGTTGGGGTAGTAGGTGTGAGACTATCTATTTGACAGACATAGTTGCGAATGTAAAGAAGGGAGCTAAGCATGTAAGGGTTAATATTTTCCTATTTTGTAAGGTCTTTGGGCCATAGGAGAATGAGATAGACACATAGAAAAATAAATCCAAGTTTGGAGGTTAACACATCTATGTTCTAAGGCATTTTATCCATGGTCACATAGTATAGAATTGAAGGCATGGTATATGTTATTATACAGTTATGAATGTCTGAAGGAGGATGATTGCCTATTTAGTAAAGGTTTATTGTAGCCATGATGAATGGTGAAAATTAAAAGGATGTAGATCAAGGCAGAGTTTGATCAATAGAGACCAGAGTCAGTGTAGAGCATGCATCTATTTTGATAGGCCTTTGGCATGATGCATAACTGTACATTTATACACATCACACAACAATGAACAATTCAATTTTTATATATGATTAGAGAGCTTGTTTATTTTATAAGGCTTTGGGCCTATGGTGAATGATTGATTTATACACACAGATTGAGCAAATATTTTGGGACGTGTTCTATTTTATAAGGATTTTGGCCATGGAAGATATACATGGATAACTATATATTTTTAGATGCAGACTGGAGGTAGAATGGGATGCACAGACCCAAGCTAGGAATATCTCGACAACCATGATCATGAAAGGTTGAGAGATCGAGTCTGGATTACATAATGCCTATTTTGTAAGGCGTGAGTGAATGATGCAGATTAAGACATTGGTGATAACTATAGGTACACAGACTGAGCTAGAATAGAAGAAAGGTAACGAGTCTAAAGTTTTTGTTATGCCTATTATGAACGGTATTTTAATGTCACATAGAACCTAAATGGTTGTAATGTTATTATTCTCCTATTTTTGTAAGGAGTTTGGCCATGGAGCTAATTGCAATTATTTTTTTTGAGTTGTTAAAGGAGTTGCAAGTTTATATAAACTAGAGTACACTCATTGACATCATTATACAGATTTTATTAGAGTCTATACATACTCTAATGGAAAAACATGCTTGAATGCATGAAGAGGATAACAAGGGCTACAAACTTCGAGAAGATGAATTGATAATCAGTTTTAGAGTCTTCACATAGTTAGTTTCAACATTATTTACAAATCCAAAAACCATTCTTTATGTTGAGCTTGTTAATTGTTGTATTTACATCATTTATAATGGATCAGTTCATAATTAAAAAACTGTAGATAGAGCCCCTAAATGGGTAAACTATGTTATAAAGTTTTGGTGTCACTTTTCCTTTTTTTTATTTCTATGTTTTAGTTGTAAATGAATTAATGAGACATGAAGATTAATTATGAGAAATTATAAAATGACGCAAATTTAAATTTTTAAGTGGGAAATGAATATACAAAAAAAATTGAGCACTTTTCATTCATTCTTAGATTATTTTGCATCCAATTCAATTTCACTCAAGGAATTGATCTTTTTAGTACATCTATTTCCAAAAAACTATGTGATTTATCTATAAGGCTAAATTCAATTTTCAAATCAATTTTGATATCAAATCAGGTTGATACAAGACTTGTTTTAGTTGTTGATATACTTTGTTTGGAGTTTTGGATATCTAATTCTTGATTTATGTTCTTCTATTTGATTTGACCATGTAGGAAGGCTATTTCAAATAAAAATTGGAAGGTGTTCCAATTCGTTAGAAGAAAACAAGCTTCTAATAGCCAAGGTTCTGAAACCACTAACCCTGTAGGATTAACATGGATGAAGAACACAACACATAGTCACTTGAAGTGTGAGATGGTGTTGAGAGAGGATTAGTCTTTCTATCTTGGGATGCATTTAGATAAAATGTAAGGCATTTTCAGTGATGCACATCCAAAAAAAATCAGTTGCAATATTATTATCATTCTTACACAGAGGACATATTAAGTTATGATGGTGATATGATTTCATATTGTTATTGACATAATATTTTGATCTTTGATAACTAGTTGTGCAGCCTTTAGTTTTAGATAACTAATGTGAAAAAACTAGATCCATGGTAAGACATGGAAATAGAAAATAGGGCATTTTTCAAAAAATTTAACATGTTTTTGTACTTTATGAATTGAGTTTTTAATTGGTTCATAAGTTGGTTTATGTTTCACAGCGTTGGTAAGAGTTGCAGGGAGAAAATAGGTAGTTGTTTAAACACCAATAATATGTCAATCAATACTCAGTAGGTGTATTTCATAGTTTCTTCAAAGGTATAAATTATTTTCAATGTAACTATGTATGCAAATTTTTCATTTGGATCCCTTGTGTAGGGTTATCTTGGAAGTAAAATATATCTTTATCTAGAATTTTTTTGAAAGCCTTTTGAAAATATAAAATGGATCATTTAACTCTTAGGAGATAGAGTTTTAAATAAGATGAAACCACCTCCTATTCAATTGTGGAAACCATGAAGAGGGAACAACCCTTATTGATCAATTAATTTATTTGAATAGTTTTGGATAAACATGAATATGGTATTAATTAGTATCCTTTTATTCACTTTAAATCACTATTTTAGGAAAATTCTTAACTATTAGATTTAGGAAGAAATTTTGATAATCCTGGTGTTGTGTAAGAATATTTTTTATCTCCCATTTTAGTTTTTCATTATAATTTTTTTTTTAGAAACAAACTCTGGATATGTTTTGGAGGTATGAATTAGGAAGCAGTCAATAGTGAATAAACTTCAAGACATGTTTAACATTCTTACTTTTTCTGTTCACATTTATGATATGTCTTATAGTTACTTGTAGAGTTCATGAGTTTGTAAAGAGGCTCTTATTTATGAATTATGCAGTTATAACCTTAGGATAGACAAATTCATTGCATGTGTTTATAATTGACATATACATTTATGTCCCACTATATCTTAGGCAATATTTATTTTATAAAATATTTGAACACAAATGTATGTTTTTCATGCACATCGTGTAGATGTACTTTAAAGACCCATAAATGGGAAACATTTGTAAATATAAGTATACATATGTTGCAGTTGTTTGTAAGTCTTATGAGGTATGTAGCACATTTTTGTTTCTCTTATGTGATGTTCATAAAAAGAAGAACAGCTTGGCCTTTATGCAGTTCAGGTGTTGAGAGAATCCACTAGATGTTATGATTATTTTGAGAAATAGGTCATGTTTCTAGAATGAGTAAATATTGTGTTTTACTCTCCATAATTAGATTATAGTTTCAGTTGGATAGTTGACTTATTATAGGAAAGTTTTGATGATGTCTTATTTTGTTAAATTAAACTTGGTGTTTTTTAAAATGAGGTTTATTTTCATATCTTAACTTCATAACACCTTCACTATGCTATATTCTAGTTTCTATACTTTGATGTGATGTAGAGATCCATTTAGTAGATTCAATGAATTATTATGACTTTTAGAGACAAAAATCCTCTTTGTTGGGAGGTTTAATATAGAGTATTTTTCATCCTTCATATATTCCCAAAACTAGTACAATGATGAATATCATTTTGAGATCTTTTCAATGCTTATTGGAATGCATTAAATAAACATCATATAGTCCAGATATAGCTGGTCAAAGTTTGGATTAAAAAATGGTCAATAGGTCAAATAGTGACATGGATCCATGCATGGTTTCCAAGTGGACCAAATGGCAAGTGACACATGTTATTGTAGAGTTAAAAATGGGTTTGCTCTCACCTCTAGTCTTTAACACTCATAATCATACAAATGGGCCTCATTATTTGCTAGTTGTCAGCCAGGGTCGACACATTATATTTGTAGAGGGGTGTCTTTGCCTCCATTTATTCATATTACCATTGATGAGGATCTTGGAGAGGTCCACATTATGGGTCTTCAGTCCACCACATGACCTGAAACCACTTCATGTTATTTTGTAAGACATATGTTGAGTTTGAGATTAATATACCAACTCTAGACTATGCTCTACATTATTAGAGATCAAACTAGCATGAGATAGATATTCAACAAACTCATAGCCCAAGTGATATCTAAACATCCAGCTTGAACATAATATAAACTGAGCTTAAATCATATAAACTATGCTAACCAAAAAGGCAAGATACATGGCCGAAGCCATGAGTCAGATGCTATTTCTAAACTATTTAAATTCCATGAAATGTTTTACTCTCATAAATGTGGGATTAATATCCCATTTTCAAATTGTGAAGCACTAGATAAGGGATTCAAACCCTAGTTTGTAAAACTAAATGAGCTCACCATTCGATCAACCTATGGTAGTAGATGTGTGACTATCTATTTGATAGACATGGCCATGAATGTAAAGAAGGGAGCTGAGCATATAAGGGTTAATCTTTGACTATTTTGTAAGGTCTTCAGGCCAAAAGTGAATGAGGCATGCACATATAAAAATAGAGTCAAGCTTGGATGTTAATGAATTTATGTTCTAAGGATTTTTAGCCATGGTCACATAATATATAATTACATGTATAATATATGTTATTATATAGTTTTGAAGGTCCAAGGGAGGATGATTTCTTATTTATTAAAGGCTTATAACCATGGTGAATGGTGAAAATTACAAGGATGTAGACCAAGGTAGAGTTTGATCAACAGAGACTCGAGTCATTATGGAGCATGCATCTATTTTGATAGGCCTTTGGCATGATGCATAACTATATATTTATGCATAGCCCATAACAAAGAAATGTGCATTTTTTATATATGGTTAGAGAGTTTGTCTATTTTATAAGGCTTTGGGCCTATGGTGAATGATAAATTTATAAATAGAGATCAACCCTATATTTTGGGACATGTTCTTCTATTTTATATAGATTTAGCCATGAAAGATATACAAGGATAATTGTATACTTGTAGATGTAGACCCAAGGTAGAATGAGATGCACAGACCAGAGTCAGGAATATCTAGATAACCACGAATGTGAAAGGTCGAGAGACTGAGTTTGGTTTACATAATGCTTATTTTGTAAGGTATGGGTAAATGATATAGACTGAGATGAATTGTGATAACTACAGGCGCACAGACAAAGCCATAATAGAAGAAAGGTAATGAGTCTATAGTTTCTTTTATGCCTATTTTGAATGGTATTTTAATGTCACATAAAACTTAAATGATTGTAATTTTATAATGTTCCTATATTTGTAAGGATTTTGGCCATAAATTTAATTGAAATTATTATTTCTAGTTTTTTTAAAGAGTTGCATGTCTATATAAATAATAGAACACTCATTGATATCATTATGCCCATTTTATTAGATTTTGTATATACTCTAATGGAGAAACATGCCTGAATGCACAGAGAGGATAAACAGGTACTACAGACCTCAAAAAGATGAATTGTTGATCAGTTTTAAATTATTCACATAGTCAATTTTAGCATTATTTATAAGTCTAAATCCATTCTAGATGTAATTTTTTTAATTATTGTCTTTACACCATTTATAATGGATCAATTCATAATTACAAACCTAGAGACATGTCCCCTAAATGGGTGAACTCCATTATCAAGTTTGGTGTCAATTTTCCTTTTGATTATTTTTGAGTTTCAATTATATTAATTTAGTTGAAAATAAATTAATGAGAAACACATATTAATTATGGGAAATTATAAAGTGACACAGATCAAAAGTTTTGAGTAGGAAATGAATTTACATAGTTTTATGAGCACTTGTCATTTATTCCTAGATTATTCCATACCTAATTCTATTTTACTCAAGTAATTGAGATTTTTAGTATCCCTTTTCAAAAACTGTGTGATTTATCCATAAGGGTAAATCCACTTTTCAGATCAGTTGTAAACCTCAATGGCTTGTCTCCATATCATTAGCATTGTTGTATTGATTTTAGTTGCACATCACAAATAGAGCCTTATCACAATCAAATAAATGTCATTTTGTCCTAAGTGGGGAAATTTGGGGGCCCATGATTCTATCACATGGAATAATGTTGAGCATGATAGGGCTTAATGGGGTATTGCCTATGTAAAGACCTATGAGGGCCATAGCAATAAGGGTACAAAGCCTAATATGTGTTGGATTTTTTTAAACATTTCCAATCATGAAGGGTAGGTTAAAATTTCTATATTATGACCTATATTCATCTATGATGCCAATATATTGATACCTACAAATGGCCCATATCACACACATGCCCTATCATCCAAGAAATTTTTGGATTTACATATCATGTACACACTACAATGTGGTTTGTAGCTTGAAGGGTGGTGGCATATTTTATTGACTATTTTTATTTGATTATGGAGATAATCATCATCCAATTTGTTGATCGAATCAATAACACAATGATGTTGATGTGGAGTAGATAATTTGAGGTTATGGATTTGATCTCTTTTATTTCATTATGATTGAAGTGAGTAATGATACTTTTAAAAGGTGAATGCCACATGGATACATAAAAGGGCATCACTCACCTACCAAATTTCCCTTATAGCTATGATTAATCTCTAATTGTCCACCTTTTCTTGTAATTGGTGAGATAGACAAATAAATGGAGCATTGTAAGTTAATCATCTCATATAAAAGAAAATTAATAACCATGTAAATGAAATGTGAACCCCATATTTGCATAATATTGATATTAATTATATGTACCCATGTGAACTTTAATTTTTTATCCAAATCCCAAAGATTAAATTCCAAAGTACTCAGTTACTTCTAAATTTTCTAGCACTATTGTAATAAAAATAGTATCTCCATTTCAATCACCAAGAAAAAATCCAATCACCATCTCATTTCTCATATGTGAGTTCATATTCCATCAAAAAGGGCCTCGTATAGAGTATTTGTTGTATTAGTGGGTTCATTTGATCATTAAATAGGCTTGAGTGCATTAAGGGTTGTTTTTGTTTCATCCACTAAATGTGTCTAGGACTTGGGGCTTCCTTCTTGCCTCCACCAATAAATTGATGTGCTTGTATAAATGTGAAAGAATACATGTAAATGGATATTTATAATGTTAGTATTAATTTTTGATATGTGCTACCAACATTAAATGGGGTAGTGTACATGGTTCTCAAGTTTGACATATGCACTATGATGTTCCCTTCTATTTACAAATGGAAGTATTAAATAATGTGTAGATGTCACAATGGGGATAGTTTTAAGGTTGATATCAAAAAATAAAATAGAATTGTGTGAAGAAAATATAGATAGCTGATAAGAATGAAAGGCCCCAAATACCCAAAAATAAATTAGAGAAAAAATATAACTAGGTAAAGATATTGCTTTTTTGGGAAATAAATACATAATGATGTGGCAACTAATCAGTGGGCCATTACAATAGTTTGAGAGGAATTCAAAGATAGAGTGATTGATTATGTGATAAATTACCATTTTCAATTCTACAGCAAGAATTTGGGCTAGTTTTTAAGGAGAGGGAAATGATCACCATATATTTTTTCATATGTGAGGTGTTTTTACACTAAGGAAGGGTTTGTAAAAAGTATTTTATATATCATTGTGTTTGTGTGGTCATTAAAGAGCCTCAAATGCATTAGGTAATTGATGGGATTTCTGGGTTATGAATTTTAATGATATAGCTACCCTTGTATGGTTACGAGTGTATTTAGAGATTGCATAGATGTTTAGGTTCCATCTTAATGTTATGTGGGCACCCCATGCATTTTGTATATGTTCTCTTTCAATCTAGTTTTGATTGTCTTGAAACTACCTCTAATTCCTCTCTTACTCTTCCTCAACTATGTTTATGGCTCAAGAATGATGATGACTAATGGGATAGTGATGTGTGTTTGTGGGTAGTCCCATAGTCAATCACTGGTAATGACACCATAAGGTGAATCATCTAAGCTAAATGTATTTATGTATTCACTAAAGTTATGTGACATAGATACATATTTGTCCTTGATCGTGGTGGATATATTAGGGCATCCCATGAATTGTTCTATGTTCCCTTTCAATATCATTTTTATTGGCTTTAAATTACCTCAATTTCCTCCCATGTTCATCCTCAAATGCATTTTTGTCCCTCAATCTCTTCATCCCTTCAAGTTATTAAGGGTTCCCTTTCATGATATACTAACTCTGCGCTTCCCAAATAGGTTCAAGATGCTTACTTGAGTTCATCCTTTCCTATACCTTTATCCCTAAACTTTCACTCTAGATTGACTTGATCCATTACAAAAAGATTATATGTGATTAATTTAGGTTCCATTCACCACCTTAGGCTCTTTTTGTAGCTTCGTGAGCTCCCAAAATGATACCATGTGTCCAATTTTTAATCCTTATGTTGTGCATAGGCACACATAACTAACATTGTGATGATGGGTACATAACATTCAATGTTAACATATGATTGTGTCATGATCACCATGTACACATTTCACTAATTTGTTGGTTTGGGATCATGGTCTGAAAACCTAGTGATGATTTTGATGGGCATCAAACCTAACATCTTTTTGTGCATAGCATCATGTGGCACCCATAAATTAGCATAGATTATCTACTACCAATTTTTTATATAAACACCTAAATAACCTCTATCCAAGTTGATGTGGGACTTAAGTCCTTAATATTTTTAAATCAATTTTTTTTTTAGACCCAGGGAGTAATTTGAATGCAATAAGTGGTAATCTATCTATCTCAATCTACACAAAAATTAGTTTTGTAACACCAATGACTAAGCTTTGCATTGTTAGTCCTAAATAACTCTCGACATAACATCATTGATATGGGATAAAAGGCTTGAGATGATGTTAAAAATAATAAAATATAGTACAATCAATATATAATGACATCAAACTAGGTTTCAAGAACTAATTTTATCTCCACTATCAATATTTCTATATACACTACCAAATCCATCTATTATATGTAATCATTAAAGTGTGTTTTTGCCTATCTTGAATTATTTTACTTAAATTTTGAATGTCTATCACTTGATATTCATTTTATATTTTACACAAACTTGGATACTTTTCTAAATTATTAGTGTTTTAAGTTTTTTTTTAAATTAATTTATTTATCTATCAATGTTGTTGTATCTTAATTCCATTTTGTATGTTTTTAATTAATATCATTTTTCATACACCACATTTGAAGTATTTATATAATGTAATTTTATTTTACTATTTTATAGTTTTGATTTTGTATAATTTAAATACTTACTTTTAATTTGATTTTGTAAAAATAAATAAGGGATAAAGGTGTAATAGTTTTTACAAAATAATAAAATAAAGTGACTGTTATAGTTGTTACATACTAATAATATAAATATATTAGTATACATTTACTAACCAAAAAATTTTATGGATGAATGCAATCTTGTTCTTTAATTTTTTTGTGGAAGGGTTCACTTAGATAATTTTTATTCATTGTTAAGTGTTTATAATACACTTTCATATTTATATATGTCTCCTTGTACAACAAAACTAACCAAAAAATATTTATTTTCTTTAAATAGTCATGTCTATGCATAGAATCTAAACCTATTGTTAAGTACACACACTAATACGTCTCATACAAATGTGAAAATTTAATTTAAATTCATTGATAATTAACCCTGGGAGACTAATATGAATATTTTACCTATTTAGGCTCGATTTATTTTAGCCACCCCAAATAATTTTTTGTTTCAAAGAGGAAATCTCACCCATGTTTCCAAAGGGATAATTTTAACCACATGATTAGATCTATAATACCTTACACATTTTAAAATCTTTAGTAGTCACTTCCATAATCAAATCAACAAGTTAAATTTCATAACCAAAATGTATTTCCCCCACATCTATGTCACTACATTATTGATTTTATCCACACATTAGATGTCGAGTCTTCCTAAAATAAAGTAAAAGATAATCTATATAATATGCCACCACATTTCAAATTACAAACCCATTTTTAGTGTGTGGAAGGTATATAAATCCAACAAATGACATGAAATTAGGGCATGTTTATGGTATGGGCCCATATGGTGTATAATATCACATAAAACACCCTAACATTTCTTGTCATCATCGCCACCTAGTTGACATTGAAATATACACCACTTCAAAGTTATGTATGGTATTGTTTTAATTTATCTATGTCACTATAATTGGAAGCAAAAAAAAACATATGTTTAAATATAGGATTATGAATCTTAATGTCTTATATTCATATCATTGGCATTATTGTGCTAGTTTGAATTGCACATCGAATATGGATCCTTCTCTCAATAAAATTAGTGTCATGGTGTCCTCTATGGAGAGCTATGAGGGAATGTTATGTTATCACTTGGAATCATGACAATAATGGTAGGGCATATGGGGCTTTCCTCTACAAATACCTATGAAGTCCACATCATAAAAGGGTACATAACATGCTAGATGGTAGGTTTTTTGATTGGATGTTTTTTTATGATGAAGGGTAGGTTCTAAAATCTATATTGTGACCTATATTCATCTATTCTTATAATATATTGGTACCTACCAAGGGCCCATATCATACACATTCCCTAACTTTAGGGTAGTTGTTAGATTTACATACCATGTACACACTACAATAGGGTTTGTAGCTTGCAAGGTGGTGGCATATTTTACTGACTATTTTAATTGATTATGTAAAGAATCAAAATCCAATTTGGGGATTGAATAAATAATTTAATGACAATGATGTAGAGGAAATACATTGAGGTTATGAAGTTGATCTTGTTTCTTTCTTACAATTAAAGTGAGTATCGACACTTTTGTAAGATGCATGCCATGCCACACGGATACATAAAAGGGTGTAGCTCACCTACCAACTCTCTATAAAATGTGTGATTGGTTGTTAATTGACCAAATTTTATCACAAATGGTGAGATGAATAAATAGATGGATTTCCTTGTAAGATTCATTGGCATATGTTTTGTGTGGGACATCTACAAAGAATTTATAAGTTATTTCTTTTCATTTATAGAGTATATTTCCCATTTAAGTGTTCCAATTTTAAGTGTATGATGTGGACACCCCATAAAATGTTCACCAATCATTCACCAATTATCTAACCTTCAATACATGGTCAATTAAATTTATTTTTATATACTTAATATATATACATGTATATCACTTTGCCCATGTGTTTTTCAAAAAATTGGTGTAAGTCATAAACCTCTCACTTTTATCCAATCTATATTCCAAATATTCAACTATGCAATTGGTTTTTGGGAGGATGATGAACAAATATATGAACAGAGTGTATTTATAAGTGAGTCAGGTGAAGATGGTGTGATGTAATGATAGGTAATTTTAAGTGATATTTTACCCCAAAGGGCCCATATTATACACCACTTTTTTTTAGTGGATTCTTGAATGAATGTGTAGATTTGATTAATTATAATATTATGTAGTTTTAATATTTCACACAATAATAAATTAATTTGATATGGTATATTTAACAATCAGTTGTTTAAAAAGTGTATGTTATGTTAAAAAGGATGTAATTTTTTAGTTTGGTAAAGCATGGCTCTATGATGTGAAAAATTGTAAGTCAACAATCTTTCATCACTTGAAAATTGAAATAATACATGGTCCCTTATTTATCATTTTAATTATAACAAAGTTCTCCTTGTTTGAGTGAAATCCCATGTTTCCAAATCACCTTACCTATCATTACCAATAATATTGGAAGAAAGATTGTACTTATTTACAATGATGGAACTAATTTTCATGTCTCACCAAAAAATTCTTGTAATAATATTTGGAATAAACTTGGTTGTAGTGTTAAATTCAATACGTATTTAAAGGTTCTTAATAACTCTAATACTTATTATAAAGTGTTTGTTTAACAATATAAATTCAATTTCCAATTTCTCACTATGGTGGTACAGGTATAATACTTTTTCTTCCTCATCTACATCATTTAGTACATGGGTCGAACCTAGAAAATATCTTGTTGTTTTCATCTTCAAATATAGTTTCTCCAAATTTCAATAGATATCATATATGTTGGTGTATTTTGTCTCCTACAAATATAGCATATACCATTTTATATCCTTCAATGCAACTACATCCAAGCATCTTTTTATCTCCTCTATCTTGCATCAAAATCCTAACAATGTTTTACCCATTGAACTCTCTAATTTAAAGATAAGATACCATCTATAAAAAAATGTAAGGTGACTATATATATTTGTATATTTAATTGTAATGGCCTTGCATACATATTTTAATGCCCAAATATGACACCATAAACATATTTTTAGTTATTTGAATGAGTAAATGGACCCAAGCTAAGTTACTAAGTTCTATCCACTCAAGATCACATTCCATTTCTCCTCAATCTCATTTGAAATGATTTTATGATCACTTCATTAAATGGAAGTTCTCTTAGTTAGTCTTGACCCCAAATCAACAACACACATGAGCAAATCAACTACACACACAAACTAAAATGAATGGTTTGGATCTCCTTATCTCTCTATATGTTCATATTTTTCCACATATATTCTTAATTTGAGGATTCATGAATTCTTGGGGTTGGGGTCCATTTTTTTTAGGAGGGGGTGGGGGAGTCTACCACCTATATTCAATTTCAAGATGAGTTGATTTCATTATAATTCATTTAAGTATTTTATATTGAAACCATATTATAAGTAAGACATTCTTATGAGTGACACATGGAACTTTAGTAAGATAATTAATGGTAGTTTATCAACTTTTTTAAGCATATGCATGGTAAAAGATTTGTAGTGAGGCTCACTAGATCAAGGAATTTATATGATGCAGTGATCTCATGAGTCGAGCAAGTGCACATCAAAATGAATCTACTAATAAGTGAAATCACTCATATAATCTTACAAAGGAATGAGAGCAAATAATGAAGAAATCTATATCATCTAGAATGAAGAATACAAAGGGAGAGAGGTGTATATATAGGTTGGTGAGGGAAAATACCAAACATTTTAAAGAATGTGGGACTAATTTTCCCAAGTAACCCAAATGACCTCTAGATCCCTAAGCAATATAATACAACCATGTAGGTAAAACCCAATGAGAAAAAGGCCTACATCGACACATGCCCCCCATAAGCCTAGCTTAGGTAGGTGACGATTAAAAAAATGGTTTCCAATAGTAAGGCCTAATGAGGTACCCATGTATAATGCAATCTATCATAAAGTAGAGAAAAGGAGAAAACTAATAGTAAAAAATCTCCCCAAAGAGATACATAGAAGAAGTGAAGAGGTTAGAAAACCCCCTAAAGATGATGAAGCTATGAAAGTGGATCATACCCTAAGAAGAGCTCATAGATGAATTAGCTTTCTCTTGGTAAAGGGTTTGATGAAGATATTAGTAACCTACTCTTAATACTATCAAAATACTAAGTTGATGATCTATTCATGAATTAGATCTTAAATTAAGTGCATGTGAATCTTAATTTGTTTGGTTCTTTAATGAAGGACCAAATTTTTGGCAATATGAATGGTGCTCTAGTTGTCACAAAATATGATTGTAGACCACTTGATCATGATACTAATCTCATAAATAATCCCCTAAAGGTAAATAGCCTTAGTAGCTAAATTAATAGCTCCCCTATACTCTACCTCTATAGAAGATATAGAAATAGTGTTTTGCTTCTTATTCGACCAACCGATTGGTCAATAACCTAATTATAAGTTATAACTTAAAGTGGAATTATAACTCTAAGTGTTAATAGTAAAATATGAGTCTGTTTATCTGACCAAGTTAAAATCTGAACCAACCCTATAGTGTATGACATACCTATGTGAACCATGAATGTAGTTCAAGATCCTCTTAGATAATTTATAGTGTATCTCACAAGGTTACTACAAAAAACCTCAAAATAATTCTAATAGCATAAGAGATATTGGGTATGGTGTGAGTCAAGTAAATAAGGCTGCTAACAAGTTATCGATACAAGGTATCATTGACCAATGTAGTGGAATAATCTACCTCAAGATTGACTCTAGATAGGATTGGATTCATATATGGCTTAAAATTAGCCATATGAAACCATGTAAAAATATCAAGAGAGTACTTGTGTTATGAAAATTAAATCTATGAATCTATCTGAGTGATCTTAATGCTAAAAAAGTAGTGTAATATGCCCAAGCCAATCATGGTAAATCTATTCTAAAGAGTTTTCTTCACTAGTGAGATAGTCAAAGAAGAACTCCCTATGATCAAAAGGTCATAAACATACAAAACCAATATCAATAATGAATCATCTTGCTATAAAAATTATAGATTAGACCCTAAGTGGCATCTACTGAAACCTTAAGTGAGAAAGAATGAATCCATTTTGGCACACTAAGCCTAAGAGGCCTATTTGAGGCCACAAATGGATTTCCTAAGTTTGAACACTAAAGAAGAATCCAAAATAAAACTAGATGGCTATTTTATGTATGTCTCTTCCTTAAGGTCTTTATGAATCAATGCACTCTTCACATCCATCTAATGTATAGTCCATCCATGTGCTATGGCTATAAAAAATGTGAGTTTGATCAATGTCATCTTGGCCACATGTTCAAAGGTATCTAAGTAATTGATGTTGGGTACATGTTAAAATCCCTTAGATACCAATCTAAGACTTGTACTTATCAATAAACCCATCTAAATCATACTTGGTCTGATATATCTAATAATATCAAACCATATTCTTTTCCTTAGGAAGAGAAGCCAAATCCAAAGTGTGATTGTTAATCAAGGAATCATATTCCTCATCCATGGCTCTATCCCACTCGATTATGCATAAAGCCTCTCTAAAAGTCTTCATATCCATTACAAAATTAAAAAATGTATGTGGTCCACACTAAAAGTCTATCTAGGCATGTTTTTCATCATCTAGATCCCCTGCCCAAGTTCCTTCACTCTCAAATGTCTTCCTAACCCAAAGAGGTCCTAAAATGGGTGAGTCAAGTATTGAATCCTCAGCCTCTGATGCATGCCTAGAAATAGATGATGATGACTCCCCATCACTTTGCTCACTATCATAATTGAAAAAAGAGGAAAATGTGACCTCTGCCTCATGAACATGTTGTGAATAATCTGAATCCTCAAACTGCTCATCAAAACTAAGTGAAACTAATGTAGAAAGATAAATGTCAAGTAAATAGTCGACGGGAATCTTCTGAAATTAACACTCCTCTTGATGAAAAAATGATGAGTCATACAATGAAGGATTCTATAACCTTTGACCTAATCTTGATAACCAATAAAGATGCAAGGTTTGGATTGAACTTCATAGCCTTACATTTCTTTTTGGGAATATGCACCATCATCAGTGAATCAAAGACCATGAAATGTTACACCTCTAGTTTCTTATTATGCCAAGATTCATAAGGATTTATGGCTTTTAAATATTTGTGAGGAACCTGATTCTAAATGTAACATACATAATTGATGGCTTTTACCTAGAACTATGGAGCCAATTATCTAGATTGAATCATATAGTTTGCCATCTCCTTCAAGGATTAATACTTGCATTCTTGTACAACATTATATTGAAGAGTATATGTTACTATCTACAAATGATCAATCCCCTCAGTGGTAAAAAAAATTGCTCAAATCTATGGTTGATATACTCCTCCCCATTATATATTCATAGCGTTTAATGTACTTTCTAGATTACTTCTCAACTAGAGCCTTGAAGTCTCATAAATTATCCAAAAAAAATAGAATTTTATCTTATCAAGTAGACCCATGTGTATCTATAAAATTCATCAATGAAAGTAAGAATGTATCTGGCCATGGTAAAAGAAAGATGGGGAAACTACCCCATGACATCACTATGAATCAACACAAGGGGTACTAAAGCCCTCTTAGCTTTGCCTTTGTCAAATTTCCCTTAATGATGTTTTCCAAGGGAACAACCCTCATAAATTCCCTTAGATAATTTAACTCTAGGAAATATTACAACCATATCCTCCTAAATCAACTACTAATGATAATGGTAGTTAAGATTGCCAAACTACTCATGCCATAGTCTGCTAACTCCATCTAAATGGGTAAACAATGTGGTAGGAGGAACATCTAGATAAAAATTTGAGAAGGTGTATAGCCTAGAATGGTGATTAGCCCTTCCTAATGTAACAATAGAGTCACTATTTAGCTTTTTGATCTTAACTAAATCTGGTGTAAACTTGACTCTCATGCTTTATCCTATGTGGGTGATCTGATACACTGAAATAATATTAGTTGATAGTGAAGGTAAACTTAGAAATTTTTTTAACATTCCACTTTCAAATTAAATAGTCACTCTTCCTACAACTTCTACTAAAGTGTCATCACTGAAAGTGATAGAGGACATGTTATAGGGCTCTAAGTCAAGAAACTCAACATCTAACAAACCCATATGGTGTGAAGCACCAAAATTGATAACCCAAGATGAAGCAGATGTGGAAGACACTAAAACTAAAGATTTTCCCTTATGTTTTTCCTTCTTCTTTTATTTTTCCTTAGATTATTCTTTGGTTGATGATGAATGTTTGACAGACTTAGGGACTCCTATATTTTTTATCTAGGAGATGTGTAAGGTGGTCTATTTATCTTCATACACTTTTACTCATCATGCTACTGATTAGAACCAACATAGAATCTAGAATAAAGTGGATTGGTATTTTGAGGGGGATTCTACCTCTTGCCAATCTATGCCTCAACTTCAACATTGTAAGTTGGAGATACAAGTTTAAAAAGACTCAAAAAATTGCTCTCTTTTAAATATTTTCAAATGAATTATTTTTCAACACAATGAATGATGTTATAGAAAATTCATTAACAACAAAAAATATGAGAAGTGCAAATACTAATGTGATATTAAGACTGGGTATGAGCCCATCAAGGAAGAAAGGCACCAAACTTGTGTAGAAAAAGGATGCATCCCTGGTCTTTTCCAATTAGACTTTGATATTTTGAAATAAAAAACATATCTAAAACTAATAGATGATGGCACCAAGGCTAATTAAGCACTATTATTTTTTTAATGCCTAAAAAAATTTCATCACCAAAAATAGAGGGGAAATTTTAGTGCTTTGTAAAGAAATAATGCTACCCTATCTCCATGCCATTTCTTATCTTCAAATCTCCTTCCAACACTTTAGGTATAAAAATAAGGATTATAACATAGTAGTTTTCTCCTCCACATAGTAGAAAATTATCTTAATCTATATTAGATCTAATTCCAAAACTAAAATGCCAACGTAGATTTGCAAAAACACGACAATATACTTTTCTTTTTCTAATGCCAAGATAAAAATTTATCTTTGTCCTTACAATGTAATGAACAAGAGATGATGCCAACACAACAAGTTTAGGTGCACCAAATATGAGATAAGACAATGTAAAAGATCATAGTTGACACCAAAAATAAGATCAAAAAATAAAATGCCAAGGTTTAAAATATGATGCCAAAAGTTAGAATATTCAACTCCTAGTAGACAATAATGACAACAAGGTTGAAGATAAATATTCCATACTTTTAGACCACAAATCATCAAGATGAAGGAGAAAATTAATGTTTTCTTCCAACACCTATCTCTACCAAACTAAAAATAATAGATCCAAAGTAGATTTCTTCAAAAAAAATTAGATCTGAAATCTAGATTATTTCTCTCAAGAATTCCTATGATAATACAATATCAGATCTTAGGATTTCATAAAAAATAATAGAAAATAACCAACAAACTAGATAATCATGAACACGGATTAACACTCTAATACCATAAAAGAGTTGTATCCATGATCACCAAATCAATGAATTCATATTATGGAGTTATGTCGTGATTCAATCAAGTGCATATCATAATGAAGATGCTAGTAAATGAAATCATGCATAGAATATTGCAAAGGAATGAGAACAAATATTGAAATACTCTATATCATCCTAAATAAAGAATACAAAGGTAGAGAGAGTTGTATATGTATGTTGGAGAGGTAAATATACCACACATTATAATTAATGTGGGACTAATATTCCCAAGTAACCCAAATGACCTCTAGATCCTTAAGCAAGCTAATACAATCATGTAGGCAAAAACCGGTGGGAAAAAGGCCTACACCAACACATGGATTATTTATGGGTATGATGAATGAATGCAAGTATATCAACTAAGCTAAGTGAATGTATGGATTAGTTTTGTAATACCTTTCAATTTAAGGAAATTTTAAATTGAATAGTAGTCAATATGGGATAAAAGGCCTAACAAGGAATTAGAACTCAGGAATGTCATGAAAATAGTGAGATAGGATTGCATACATGGTGGAGATGGCCAAAAACAATTTTACAAATCATTTAGACACAATGTAAAAGAATAATAGGCTCAATAATAAATGAGGTAATATTGATTCAACTTGGACCTTAATAAGTTGTGATTCAAATTTGACAAGTTCTTATTCGAGTTTGATAAGGTACAAATGTAGTTAATGAGATAATTAAACAATAAAGATAGATAGCCAGAAAATAACTTAGGAGTATCAAAAATTATCATGATATTGAGGGGTTTTAGTCATAACATGAACCCCAGAGAAGAAATTTAGACTACTTTAGGGGTGAGAGACCCAAAGAGAGCTCATAAAATGGATGGGAGTTAGCAAAATAGTAAGGAGTTCTTAAACAAATGGAGCACTCCACTTTAAACAATGAGATTAAAAAAGGAGCTCAAGTTAGAAATAAAGGAGTAAGGTTCAACTAGTGAAGACATAGTGATTTATATACTAAATAATGATGTTGAGAAGGAGACCTGGGCACTCTATGAAATAAAATGAACCTGAGTGCATATTATAGGGGGTTAGTTCAAATAACATGGATAGCTTGAAAGAGTGAGATCAAATGAATAATGAGCCCTTAGTTGATATAAATATAACTTGGAAAACAAAAAGAGTTCACCCTAAAGTTAATAAATAATTATTACAAGGTGACATTAATGAGCTAGAGAAAAAAAATAAGTGGTTCATGGAGTACATGTCAAGGCAACATTAACAAACTAGACCAAATAAATTTGTCATTAAGGGAGTATATGCCAATGCTAAA
>JARHVA010011610.1:35000-37500 GCA_037957365.1 Torreya grandis | reverse complement strand
TCTTATTTAAGGCTCTATAATCTATACACATCTACATAATACCATCCTTCTTTTTAACTAACACCACAAAATATAAAAAAGGAATAAAACTTGGTCTGATTTATGCGATATCCAAAATTCACTTTACTTCACATTCAATATCCTCTTTTTTCATTCTACGATGGTGGTATGAAGTGGTCATGAGAGGCCTTGACCTTGGTTCCAACACTACGTTATGCTAAGATCATATTTTTGGAGGTAATCCTAGAGGCATGTCATTAAAAACTATAATGTGTTTATTACAAAAAAATATTATATCAACATAAATTGAATCATTGTTACCCCTTGATGTATCTTTTAAAATCACCAAACAACTTACAACCCATGAAACTTGGCTTTTATAAAAAGTACTTTCCATCCTTCTTGTTGTAACCACTTGCAGAGCTCCATTTATTATTATTTTTAAACTACCTCCTTCCCATTGGATTTAAGTTGAAGTTCCATAGTTTGATTTTTTTTTGAGTACTCCACCAAATAATGAATCTACTACACATCCAAAACCATATCAATATCACCTAAATCAACAACATAAAAATCATCACAAATTTTTATGTTCTCCAAAGTTTAGGTCAAGATTCAGAATCTACATTTTACAATGACATGAGATTGAATCCTTCAAACTCCTCTACTTTAAGTCTCATTTTTACTAATCCTTCATCAATATAATCATGGTTATTCACACTATCAATTAATGTGGTCCTTTTCTATCCAACAACATCTCCGCAAAATCTAAAAGGATGGTATCTACGTGTTCTTGAGAGGGATGCAAGTGTGCCACCATTATCTTCTTATTTTTCTTCTTATTCATGGTGATGATATTATAGATCATGAAACTCTTTGGATTTATCTAAATCCAATTCTTTATTTGATACAACCTCAATATAATTAACTTGACCTTCTATAATGCATTTGTGTCCTAGTGTACATGGGTACTTGCAAGAGAAATAAAGTTTCTTCCTCCTAAGCTCATTCTTGGCTTCATTATCCACCTTATTATGCACATTTGGAGATGCATATTTTTGTGTTGGGTTATCTCAATAATTCTTCTAAACTTTCCCCTTAGACTTATTTCAAAGTGAGGGATTTGAACATGACTTTTGTTTAGTTGTAGTAATGTCCATCTTAAATGCATTCTTGATATATTCTTTTAAAGTGAAAGGGTTTAATGCCTTCACAAGACCCTTGAAATGCTTAGGTAATCCTTCTATGAAAAGAACAATGACCCTTCTCTTTGATATATCAGTTACCATGATAGATAATTTTTGAAAATCAGCAACTTATTCATCCACATTATGTTTTTGTTTGAGGTGATCCAACTCTTTAAATATTTCTTCAGGATCCTTTCTATCATATATTTCAATCAACATTTTACATAATTCATCATATGATCTGATTTGATCATGATTCAATGTAATTAATCCATGGTACCACCAATCATGTACAATACCTTCAATATTAAGGGTGATGAACTTAATAGCTTCCTCATCTTCCATTTTATTTAGAGATAAATATGTGTCCAGTTTATGCAACCATTCTATACTAGTAAATTATTTAAATCCATTAAAATTAGAGAGAGATATATTACCAAAAGTATGGTCCAAATATTTTAGCATTGATTGAAATATGGGATCTTTACTTGTTTCACCTTTGGTCTTCCTCATATCCATGTAAATTTTTAATCTCATGGCCTCATGGATATTAGCTTCGAGTGATCTATATTTTGTATAACAATGAGAGACGCCTTCTTGAAATTGGATTTCTTCTTCTAAAACAAATTCTTATTTGTATGAAATTGATATTTAGGTGTCTATTAATTAACCCAACTATCAAACTCTAAGATTCCACTTCTTTGTCCTTGTATTTATTGTTTGCTCTAAAGGTACTAGCTTCTCAAGTGTTGTAATTATTGATAGACTTATTCTACATTAGATACAACATCTAATTAAACATGTCTATAGGGAAATTTTTTCATTCCCAAAAAAATTCTTCCAAAACCAATGTAATTTTTTTTACTATCTTATTTTAATGTTGTTTATTTATTCAGTATGGTTGCTTAATTTTCAAATACTCTGGTTTGGTCAAAGCAAAGTTGGAGTGTAATACACATAATTAATCCAAGATTTATTTAATACCTTTAATTTCCACCATGAGGCATATCTAAGATTAGAATACAAGAATAAGAGGTTAAGATTAATATGATTCTTTAAATTAATAACTAATATCCTTATTAAGGAAGTGAGACAAGTCACATTATTAAAAAATAATTAATTATAATTTCTCGATTAAAAGGATCAAAAATTTATTTACACATAACCTGATCAACACCTAAGGGGAATGAAACGAGATTGAACAATAATTAATTAACATAGGGTTATCACTTTAAGGCTCACTAATAGAGAGTAATTTAATAGTATACAACTCTACTCTTAAGACACTCAAGATAAGGAAACAAACCAATTTA
>JARHVA010011610.1:0-27500 GCA_037957365.1 Torreya grandis | reverse complement strand
AACCAAGTTGTTGAAAGCCACATTTTTATCCTTTTGACTTAGAGAAGTTTCCCCTCTATCCAAGAAGGTATCCTTTGTCTCCTGAATATCATTCTAATTTATTTTTTGTATTTTGTTCTTGTTTGGGTTCACTTTCCTACTCCACTTCCTTCTGATACTCTTTCATGTCCTCATTCTTCTTTTCCAAATCAATTATAATCTCCTCTCCCCTATTGTTATGAAAATCCTGAGGACCTTTATTCCCTTTGTTTCCCCTATTTCCCTTGGTTGGGCCATGTATATTTCAAATCAATTTAAAATATTTTCTTAATGTTATTCTAGTATTTTTATTTATTTTCAACCTCCTTCACATTAACATTCTTAGCAAAAAAATTATTGTTCCCCAAGACCCTATTTAGGCTCCCTGGATACTTTATCCATACTTTTTAAATCTTTCTAATATCTACATGTCCCTCCTTAGGATTTTCCTTTTGGTTTGAAGGGATAGCAGGCATGATTTGATTCATTCCATTGATTTGATTAAAATTAAGGTATATTACTCCCTCATGTCTAGGATTTTAGTAATTACCATGCTTAAATTTCATAATTGACCCCTCCATATATTTTAGGATAAAGAAAGGGAGACAAAAAGGTACCTCATGCCTAAAATAGTTTAACATTCTAAACAGAAACCATCTCAAAATATTTTACCTACCCTATAAAGTGACATACTGCATTAAATAAAATACTACCTCTATAAATGGCCTGGGTAAGAATCCCTATTGAAACCATTGTGTAGTTTCTCCAATTTCTTAGCTTTCGCTAGAAAAGCCTCTTTGTCAGTTTTGAATTCTCTTAGCATATAATATATATTCATATCCTCAATCACCAATATAGTCACATGGTAGATGAGTTCTTTCATAATATCTAAATTTACTCCATTGATGGTCATTGATCTGTCCACCTAAGTCTTTGTGAATAAGACAAAAAAATGTCTATCAAAACCTTCTATCTTTTCCATAAAACTAGAAAAACCTCTAACCTGTAGATTTTCCCAAACTCTTTCATTCTTTGACTTATGAATGTAGTTCTGGTTCAATTATATTGAAAAAACCCATTTCATTTCTCTTGCCACTAATCCAACTAAATTTACTATCGTTATTCACTCAAAAAAAAATAGAATGAATTGTAGTTATGAGTTATGTTTTGGATAATAAGAGTTGTTTCAAAAATTCTAAAGCCTTCTCCTGCAAACCCAAAAGATTCTCATCAAAATACATGAGTCCTTGACTCACCTTAGAACCAACCAAGATACCTCTAGTAATTTGAGGATTCACACATATACATATAATTAATGACATTACTATTTCCTTCATTAATAACCTTTGAAATCAAATCCCTAGGGAGATCTTCATGTCATATCTAACTCTTAAATCCCACATTAATGACTCCCTTATTTTTGAACTAGTTATCAATCCCATTCCCTTTCCTAAAGGTTTTGTTGTATGCTCACATTCTTGAATGAGTTCAAAATGACTCTATCTTCATCTATAACATGATTGATAGACTAGATGATAGCATTTTTTCTAGATAAATAATTCACAATATTCAGAGAGTCTCCCTCCACTAATGAGTTTTTTACATTTATTTGTTTTTCTAGTTTGGTCCCCCATAACAAAGCCACAGCTTCTACAAAATTATTTGACCAAAACCCCATATCTCTTGCATAATCATAAATCAAATTATCCTCATTATCTCTGATAATTAAACCTCCCCCCACTAGCCATTAGTTTCTTTTTCAAGCTCCATAAAAATTGAGATTTATCCAACTCTCAAGAGGAGGTTTCCACTTTTTTTTTTTCCTAATTTCATCCTTAGGGTCTGGTTTGCCTATCTTTGAGGAGTTTATTTACCAATAAAGGGTTCTTATTTTTTCAAAGGGAAGATATTTTTATTTTTAAAATTTAAATAAACTTGTAATTTTATTTGATGAAGTTAAATATTATTTCTAAGTTTACCTTTTTGTTTCAACTTTTGCCTCTAAAACTTCTATTATTATATTCTCCCTAATCCCCCATCTTATATGAGGCAAAGTCAAGTTCCATATATTCTTGAGCTGAACATTTTGGAAAGGGAATATCTAAGACTAAAAAACATCCATTAGGAAACCTGGTTGTACCCAAAAAAACATTGAATTTTTCAAATAAATAACTCCAAATTCCTTAAGTGAAAGAGTAACTGACCAATAGATGAAAGATAGATTCATTCTCCTCTTCACACAATAGACATGTATTGATAATAATGCATCCTCCTTTCCTAATATTATTAACTATTAGGATTTTAAATTGAATCAATATCTATAAGAAAAAATTTATTTTTGGAGTAAAACATTTATCCCATACACCTTCCCAACTTACCACAACTTCTTGTTCTTGAGTAATTAAATCATACTCTAATTTTAATTTATACTGGACATCAAATGAGTCAATCTAGACCAGTTTATCTTCTCTATCTACCCTTAAGATGTGGATATTCTACAAAAAATTATTTTTTTTGATATATTCAATTTATTTTTTGATTTATATTTTCCAATATCATAATTTTCCAACTTCTAACTCCCTCCAACACTTGTCAGTAATCAACAACCTTATCACCATACTTATGTCTCATGTTATCATATAGGTGTATACCTAAATCCCTTTAGTATAAAATAAAATTTGAGATCCAATTATATTTCCAAAAGTCAATCCTAATTCCATATCCTATTTTACATTTAGAACTTTCATTGATCAACTCCTTGTTGGTAGTTAAAAAGTTCTAAATGTGTGAACCCCTCACAAATTGGTCTCCAACTAGAATGGAAATTGGATCTCTCCCTTTAATATATTTAAAATAAAGGATCTTACCCAAAATTGATTTCATATAGATGAATCTCCAAAAAAACCTAGATATTAGTGTTTTATTAATCAATTTCAGGTTTCTAATACCAAGTCTGGCATACCTTTTTTTGGCACAAACTTTACTCCATGCCACTAGGTGAAATTTCTTTTTTTCTTCTGACCCATCCCAAAGGGAATTTATTTGAATTTTAATAAGTTTATCCACCATTCCCTTGGGTAGGTTGAACAACAATAGAATGTACACTAGTAGACTTTATAAAACACTGTTAATCAACACTACCTTTCCAGCCTAAGAAAGCAGCTTACCTTTCCTACCTATCGGCTTCTTTTGGAATATTTATATCAAAGGATTTTAGGCTATCACTTGAATATTATTTCTAAAATTAGGAATTCCTAGGTAAGAGGAAGGGAGTTACTTTATTTGATAACCCAAAAGAGAGGCTATCCTAGCTTATCTAGAAACTAGAGTATCAAAGTAGATCAAACTCTTTTCAAAATTTTAGTTTTTGGTAGATGCCTTTTCATACATCACCAAAATATTGTTAGTAGTTATATCTTCCTACATAGAATATTCAAATAAAAAAATAGTGTCATATATGAATTGTTGATTTGTCACTAAATCAACAAACCTAGCTACTTTGAAGCATTTCAATAGTGTGGCATCCAAAGCCTTGGAATTATATAGTCTCAATTATTCAGCCATTATGATGAGAAATGAAGATGACATTGGGTCACCCTATCAAACTCCATTCACACTCTTTAATAATCCTTGAACCACTCCATTAAATAACATAGAAAACATGCAAGTGGGTATACATGCTTTAATAATTTTCCTAAACTTATCACTGAAACCAAATTATGCCATAACTCTATCTAGAAAACTCTAATCTACTCTATCATATGCCTTGGCCATATCCAACTTAAAGACCATATATTCCCTTTGAATTTTTTCCATAGATTGGATGGATTCATGAACCATAATCACTCCATCCTAGATTATTCTTCCTAGTACAAAACCTCCTTTTTGAGATTGAATATTTTTTCCATGCCTAATTGAATCTTCTGAGCTATAAGATTTGTAACTATCTTGTAAAAATAATTTCACAAGTTATTAGGTCATAAATATAAATTTTTTATATAACCTTCCTTAGGTATAAGCATCAAAAATTTATCGTTAAACTCTTTATTTAGCTGCCTAGATTTGAAGAATTCATTTACTATTGTGACCACATCATCTCCAATTATGTCCTAGAGAATTTTAAAGAAAGCTATTAGTATTCCATCTGGGCCTAGAGACTTATCCAGATTCATCTTAGAAATCACAAGATTCAGATCCTCATTTGTGGTAACATCTCTAAGCATATCATTATCCTCTTGGTTAATCAATTCAGGAATCTCATATAAAAATTCTTGTTCAAAACCAATGTTCTTCTTGAAATCTTTTTTATACAAATTCTTATGAAAAATAAAATTGGAATGATTAATCTCATCAAAATTAGAGGATAAATATCCCTCATTATTGATTATCTCCTTAATGACATTACGTTTCATGTGCTTTAATGTAGACAAATTTAAAAACTATGTGTTTATGTCACCCTCCTTACGCCAAATGTTTCTAGATATATTCCTCCATAAAGTTTCTTCCCTAACTAAAATAGTGTGATAATCACATAATAACTTTTTTTTTTAATCTATTTTGAATCTCTAATTCATAACCTTTCTCTTCAATTTCCTCTTCTATCTTCAAAAAATCAGCTTTAAGGGCCTTTTTTTCAAATGAACATTTTCAAACACCTGTTTGTTCCATTGTTTGATCTTAAATTTTACCTTTTCTACATTCTCAGCAAGACTGAACATATCTAAACCACTACCATTTTTTTTCCACCACTTCAAAATTATCTCATAGATATCAAGGTGCATGAACCACATATTCTCGATACTGAAAGGGTACCTATTTTCTTTGACTTGCTGATCAAATATACTCAATTCCAATGGAGAATGATCTGAACTAATTTTTGTCAATGTTTTAAGAGACAAATATTTGTGTTTAATCCACTATAAAGAGATAGAGACTCTATCTAATATACATTAGATAAGATTATCACTAAGCCTCTAATTTATCCAAGTATATTTAGACCCCCTAAGATCCAAATCCATCAAACCATTATCAACAACCAAGGAATAAAAATCATCCATACTATCCATATAAACCTATTACCTCCTTTTTCATCTCTTGGATGAAGGGGAGAGTTGAAGTCTCACACTAGAATCCAAGGGATATGTGTACAATTACTTCTAAAATATCTAATATCCTCACATAATTTTCCATGCACAATCTTTGTATTAAGAGTGTAAACACTGGAAAATATTCACTACTTGATCTGAATACAATCAATAAATAGAATTGCTACATGATGTTGAGTCTTGATAATGGGCTCACCTATTAGAAATTTATGATATAAAAAAGTAATCATTCTTATTGAGGCTCCTAAAGCATTGATATAAACCACTTTAGCTTCATTATAGTACAATTTTTTATGGTTTAAGAAATAGTTATCCTTTATCTTAGATTCTTGGATGGCCAAAACTACAGCCTTATTAGTCTTTCAAAAATCCCTAAAAGCTTTTTGCTTACCTATAATATGAAACCCCCCAATGTTATAATTAATAATCAACATAATTATATTTGGGAGAAGATAAACCCCCTTTAAAAGGGAGAGTTTTTTAAAATCCATCATCTATGTCTTCTTGAGTTTGTTTTAAACAAAATCTATTTTATATGATTTACTTAATTTGGGTATAGTTTTGATAGTTGGGCCCTCATCTCCTCTTCTAGTAACCTTATTGACACCACTTTTACTTTGTAGTGTTTTTAGGAATAAAATTTTATTGCTGTATATCTTTGATTTCCTTGTTGATTGATGCTAAAGTAGAATCATTATTCTTTGAGAGTCTTTTTTATTCTATCCCTTTCTCAACCAACTCTTTTACTTCTGTCTCTTGCTCCAAAATTTGACATTTGTTCTATGTTTGAATATTTGTGGGCTTAGGTCCTTGCCTTTATACAATATTTATTTTATGTAAGACTTCATCCTTATCCAAAACTACCTTTTACTTATCTACCTATTTTAGTATTTCTATCAAAGATAATTGTTTAAAAAGATTTAATTCTGCTCCTTTATTTATCAAAAGTGTATTTTCCATTTCTAGTGTATGATCAAATTCTAAGGCATCCTTTTTTAACCCTTTTAAAATTGCCTTATCTCCTTCCTCCTATTGTGTAATAAATCTAACTGCATCTAAGTTATGATAGACCATCTTTACCAGGATTAAGGCCTATGGTTTGGTGTGTTTTTAAAATGAGACTCCTCCATTTCTTTGCCATGCTACTATGTTGAGACCCATAAATCACCCCTTTGATGAATGCCCCACTTTGTGGCATTTATCACACATCATTTTAGATTTTTCAAAATTTATTTTTTGTGTTCATACTCCAAAAGGAGTGTGTAACATGATTGAGTTTGATAGTTCTTGTTTAACAAATGTGTTTACCCAAAACCTAGCATGGATAAGTCTGGATCTTGCCTTGGTTATTGAATCCAGAGTTATGAGGTACCCAAAAGATTTAGATATACATGGAAATAGACCCTCTTCCTAAAAATTTATTGGGAGTCCTGGTAGTCTAACCCAGAAGGGCATTTGGTTAATATTCTCCTTCTCACATTCAAGCCCTGGTTACCATTTCTTGAGAAAAGGACTAGATTTTACAAAGAACCATAGACCCACTGTAAGGATATTGACATTATATTTAATGTTGTTGAATCTAATCATGAATAATCCACTAACCATTGCTATAATTTCTATATGTCCTTTGGTGAACCATTTTTCTTTTACCTAGGCTCTGAAAGAGTGTATGTTTGTCTTGGATCACATGAAATTTATAACTAAATCTTGTTCCATCTTTGATGAAGAATGATTTATGAGAGATGGAGTGATTTAAACATGGATACATTTTCCATTTGTAATGGTTTTTAGATATTCAACCAATTTAATCTACTTCTTTCTTATTGACCCAATCAATCTTTCACACCAAGAAAACTTACCTAGTATCTAATTGAAGTTGGAAGAGTCATAAATATTGTTTATCTCATGAGATATTCATTGTGTTGTTACTTTCCCTGACATAGATTCAAAACTATTGTCCCACATGATCTCTCGTTCACCATCTCCATCTCCTTTCTCCCTTTCCAAGTCTCAATTTGAAAATGTTGTTCCTTGCTCACTGTCATCATCATTCTTTTTCCCTATGCTGCTTCCACTTGTTTTCACCATTAATTTTATTATTATTGTGAAATTAATTTTCTTGTAATTAAGAATATTTTTTGGTTAATAGTAAATATTAATTTTAATAAGGCATAACCCATCATTTCAAACTATCATACTATCTTATCACTATACTAACATCTAAATCTATCTCAACCAACTAAAACCTAATATATTATGTTAGTGTATAATTTTACTAAGTAATGTATGCAATAATAATATTAGTTTCCTATGGTAATAAATTGATTAATTAATGACCCATCCCATGGTGAGAATACACTCACTAAGATTAGAACCATTCCAAGACCAAGCTATATTAAGTAATTATCATGCCCTTTTTTTATTAAAAATAATGACATGACACAATAATTTCAATGATAAAACCCAAAAAATACTTTAAAATATGAATATAAAACCAAATCCATTTAATACATAATTTTTTTTAAGGATAATGTTACTATTTTTAATAGACCTAATCAGGGCAAGCCAAAAATATGAAGGCTATATTCAATATTTGTTCGACCAGCACTAAGAATTCTTCTCAAATTCATGCCAATGATTTTTGTGTTTGTGACATTAAAATGGTTGTCTATTTAAACCTAGGTCCAAGCTAATGTATTTGAAAACCATATGGTAGCTTCAGTGGCTCTAAGGCCATGCTAGATTTTCCTTGATTTTTTAGGGAACTCTCTTACTAAGTAGTGTCTTAATACTTAATTGCTTGTCTAAATTTTTTTCATGATGTACTTATAGTGCTGGGATGCCACATTGTAAATATGATGCCACATGGTATCATCTCACTATCTTGATAACTCAAAGGATTTATAATTTGTATGTCCCAGTCTAATATCATAGGTTACTGAGATGATTCCACATGGCAACATCCTATGAGCCCATTATACTAAAGGCTCTACACTTTATATAGATAACTAGGGAATGTGGGTTATCAGGGTGATGCCATATGGAAGAATCATACAAGCCTATTATCCTAGAGTCTATACACTTTATACAACCAACTCTAGGATCATGGGTCACCAATATTATACCATGTGGAAGTATCCTACAAACCCACTATCGTGAAGGATCCACACTATATGGCCAACTCTAAGATTGTGAGTATCAAGATGATACCTTATGGAAGCATCATGTGATCCCATTAGCCTAGAGACAAAATTCTATGTAGTCATTTTTAGAACCATGGAAAATTAGGATGATGTCACATTATATCATCCTAAAAACTAGTTATCCTAGTATTGGCCATATGTTAGACCATGTTGATGTCACTCCAGGGTTTGAGGGTAGGTAACACATGTCTTATTCTGATCCATCATTATAATTTCATGAAATCAAATGAGTAAAAATGAAGAAAACTACCAAAGAAATAAATTAGCTAGGGAAGAATGGTTGTGTAAGAACCATTTTAAAAAGTGACAAAGGCATGGTTTACACAAATGATTGAATCTCTAGAAGAACCTTGATTATGGTAGATTGATATGAAAATATCTTGATGCACATCTAAGGCTAAGATAAAGGCAAAATAGCTGTAGTAAAAGTCATAATTTGACTAAGGGTTGAGCTAGATTAAAACTCAAAAAGGACTCAAAGAGATAAGACTAGGCTAAAGCCATATAAATGCCTACATAGGTTATTTCCAACTAATTATTTTAGACAAAGTCTTTCTTCCTCAAAAGACATGCTATTAAGCTAAAACTAAATTGTATAAATTATGGGATTGATAGTAAACCAATATTATCAATTGCTTTAGCCAATAATCAAAAACTTCAAGCATGTTTTACTTTAAGCAAAGGTTCATTAAGATTTTAGGGTACTACACAGACAGAGGGATGACTGACTAATTCAAACTATTTATTCGATCAGTTAATGGCCCTCTAGCCCATCCATTTAAATAAAATAGAAGGAATAAACTATATATTTATTAACAAGTAAAACCTAAACATCAAGGGGATTAGTCTAAAGGACCTTCTTAACTCATTAAGCCTTAGCAAAGGTGACCTCAGTCAAACCTAAAAGCTTCCTGACTTTTGATGGAATTATAACAATAAAGATAAGCTTATATTTAAGTTCTTCAATTAGAGATGGATTCATTATAAGAAAGGTTTATAGTAGGTAGCTTACTCAAATGCTAAGATTAAAGGGACTTTTCACAAGACATCCTTTTTACCCCAAATAAAATCACCATTAAGATTTAAATAGTCTAGGTATAATGTTATTTCTTATAATAAGTCACAATTATTTATTTGAGTTTCACTCATATTTTCACAATCTCAATCCATTAAATCACAACACCTTCTGATTCCAAAGGAATGCATAATGCTTATAAACAAGCCACTCAAGACAAATATTTAAGCAAATAAATCCATCTATTTATTTAATTAAAAGATCCCAAAAGGATAAATGATCTTTCATACATATTTGATCTTTTTAAAGGTCTTATATGCCAATTATTCATACATATATAGCTTGTTTTGACACTAAAGTTCTAGTAAATAGAAAATAGATATTTATTCCATAGTTGGAATATTATCCAAACATTATCTTTAATAGGAATATTACAAGGAGGCTATAAGGCAATTACTTAGATGATTTTCAATAATAGAATTATATACGCTATAATTAAGAGTAGAATAAGTAGATCCACACTAATAATTCATGAAAGAGTAGAATACTTGAATATTATGACTGAGCCACTTTGAGGGGGCATACTCCAAAACAATGCAATAATAACATAATTCATGATATGAAGATAAAAGACTAACCACTACCTCCTATATATACTCTACTTATCCATGGTTATTACATAGGATGACCATACTAAGAACCTCAAGAAATAAAACAACCTAATATGAAGATGTGTAATCCATAAGTCAGTCATAGATATCCCTAGATGCATGGTACGTTAAGGGTATATCATGCCCCTCCCCTTAAAAATAACATTGTCCTCAATGTTGAATCAAACTAAGATGTTTCTTTAGGAATTCTTCATCCTACCATGTTGTATATTAAAAATGAAATTTTTTTCATATGATCAAATATTGCTTAATGGCTCAGGTCAAAAATTCCTTAGTACATATGTGAAGGATATCCTCAGGCTATAAAATGACTTTACCTTATTCATCTAATTTAGGTAACTTAGCTTGACATGAAACACTATGTCTAACTACTTTATTCAAGAAAGATACATGGAATATTGGATGTATGCGAGTGGTTGGGGTAATTCTAACTTGTAAGCCACACTACTAAATTTATGCAAGATATGGTAAGGGCCATAATAATTAGGTGATAGATTATTATCCTTTTTATTTTTATTCATAGGCATCTGATTATATGGTTGCAAACACATAAATAACCAATCACCATTGTCAAAATACCACTCGCTATGGTGTTGATCTACTTTCTACTTCATTTGATTTTGTGTCATTATTAAATTCTCTCACAAACTAACTAATACCTCTTGTTGATGGTGAATGTGTTCCTCAATAGCTCAAAGCTTAGGATGTAATATCAAAACTAAATTGATTGATCGGGGTCATACCCATACAATGACACAAAGTGAGACATCTTTGAAGAAGTGTGAAAAGAAGTGTTATACCACCATTCAACAAGTGACAACTAATAAACCCATTTCCTATTTGTTAGAAAGAAGAAATGAACATACCCTTTGAGACATTTGTTGAATACCTCTATTTTTCCATTAGATTAAGGATGATAGGATGAGCTATGATCCAAATGGGTACCAAAAAATGCAAATAATTTAATCCAAAAATTACTAGTAAATATGGGATCTCAGTCACTTACAATGATCTTTAGAGTGCAATGTAATTTTTGAGTTGTATTAAGAAAAGAAAAATCTATTGTACTAGAAACAAATGGTTTTGATAAAAAGAAAAAATAATCATACTTGGTGAGTTGATCCAAAACTACCATGATAACATTTTTAACCATAGACCTTGGTAACCCCATAATGAAATTTAGGAAAACCTCTTCCCAATGTTGGATAGGGATGGATAAAGGTTGAAAAAGACCTGAGGTCTTAATGGTTTCACCTTTATTTTATTGGAATACCATGAATTCAACCACATATTTATTAACATCACCTTATATTCCTTCCTAAAATAAATCTTTCGTGATTCTAGGATAGGTTCTCAAAAATCTTGAATGTCCTCCAAGTGGAGAGGCATGAAGTTCTTGAAGAATTTTATGTTTGAGGAGAAAATGCTTATAAAGTTATAATCTATCTTTATACCATAATGTTCCCATTAAGTGTAAACTTTTTAGATTCATTATAACCTTGTTGAATATTGTGAATCAAATACTTGGTAGCACTATCATTCTCCCAACTTGATCTTGAATCTTCTAGCCAATCTACCTACCACATGGTCATGGTGCATAACAATACCACAACTGATTCATTTCATTGCAAGAGGGTATATTCCATCACATTCATTTTCCATTTCTGATACACTATTTCAAAATAATAGCCTATCATTTTAGTCACCCATTTTTGTTGTTCTTCAAATGATAAGCATTGTTCCAAAAAAAAAATTGAGGCTATCATGACCAGTCTTTACATGAAAGTGATGACCTATTAGATAAGGTCTCCATTACTTCACTGCATGCAGAATATCCATCATCTATTAGTTTGAGCCTATTTTTTCCCTTATGTTGGAACTTTTAAAATGTAAGTGGCCTACCTTATTTTATGAATACATCCCCCATGCCATATCCTAATGTATCACACTCCTTAACAATTTTTTTTGAAAAATCAGTAGTAGACAAAAATGGATTTGTGCACATAACCATTTTAAAATGTTCAAATGCCTTGGTAGCTAAATCAGTCCACTGAAAGGAGTCTTTCTCTATAAAAGAGGTGAGTTGGGATACAATTTTACCATAATTTTTGATAAATCTGTTATAGTAACCAGTTTGCCCTAGAAATTTATAGAGGTTCTTGAGGCCCTTAAGAAACTTCCACTCCATTCCTTGGATTTACTTAGGATCAAATTTCAATCCTTCATATGAAATAATATGACCTAATTACTCCACCTATTAGACACCAAAAACACATTTGGAAGGTTGGCATAAAGTTTATGTTGTTCTACAACTAAAAGTACATATATGACATGGTTCAAATGGTCTTCCCAATTTTTGTTGTAGATGAGGATATCATAAAAAAACACTAATACAAACTTTCTCAAAAATGGCCTAAAAATAGTATTCATCAAACTCTAAAATGTATATGGTTCATTTGTGATGCCAAAAGTCATGACCATAAATTCATAATGGTCTTCATGAGTTTTGAAAGCTATTTTAGGTATGTCCTCATTGTAGATGTGAATCTGATGATATCCAGATTGAAGATATAACTTGGTAAAATAAATAGTACCATGCAATTCATCTATTAAATCATTAATTAATAGAATAATAAACTTATATTTAATGGTTTATTTTTTGATTCTCTATATTTTAGGCACATTCTCCAACTTTCATCTTTCTTATGCATTATGACTACCAAAGAGGAATATTCACTTTTATTGTGTTGAATGATTTCTACCTCCAACATCTCTTGGACCATATTTTCAATTTCACTCTTTTGGACATAGGGATACCTTTAATGTTTGATATTAGGTGATTTACTTCGTAAAATGAGTCTAATGGCATGATCATGTACATGAAATGGAGGAAGTCCTTTTGGCATGTCACCAAAAATAATAGAATGGTCATCCAACACCTTTCACAAATCAGGTTGTGTAGACTTCATGGTGGGTTAAACTTCCATGGAAAATAAGGGTGCCACAAAACATTGTACACCTTGTTTTAGAATTATCATAATAAGGTGAGAGCTAACCAATTATGGAGATTTAACTTGTAATCCATGTAGTCAAAATTCATTCTTTATGAATACACCTCATGAATAATTCTTGGAAATTCATCTCAATAGTGACCAAAGTGGTGAGCCATTGAACTCCAAAAATAATGTCATCTCCTCCCATAATAATTGAAAACATAGAGTAATCTAACAAATAGTCTCCCATAGTAAGCTTAATACTATGGAATTTTATAAAATATTTGATCGTACAACCATCTACAATCATGACCTTAAGGTCTAGATCTGGGTAAATCAAACAATTTAATTAAACAACTAACTTAAAATTGATTAAGTTATTTGTATTGTGAGAGTCAATTAAAATAGTAACCTTCTATTTCTTTAAGAACCCGACCACCTTAAGAGTTTGAGGAGTACTAATGCCTGAAAGTGCATGATAGGAAATAGTAGGTTGAAACTCTTCAGATTCATCCTTAGGTTCTTCTAACCTTTCTCCTAAACCCTCTTCATCTTCTTCCTTGTCATTGGCACCATTAATGTAAAATAACTTATTTTTAGTACATCACCTCCCTTTATTCCATTTTAAAAAAAAACCAAAACACAAACATTTTGCATGGTTTTATTTCACTTTTTAAGGTGTTAATCCAGTAAGTTGATGAAATGATGGTACTAAAAAGGTGCATTCACTAACATTAGTGAAAGATATTTATCTGATCACCTATTTTTCCTCAACTATGCATGCCTTTGGTATGGCCTCAAATATAGTACTAGGATGAAACATGTGGACCTCCAATTGGATGTTATCTTTGAGGCCACCCAAAAACTGGTCAGTTATATTTTCCTCACTGATGTCTACCACACATAAAGAGAGATTCTAAAATTTATGAATGTAGTCCTTGATAGTCCTAGTTTGACATAACATGGATAGCTAACTAAAGTAATTTTTAGAGACATTATTTTGATAGTGAAGTTGAAACTCCTAAGAAAAACTAATCATGATTTTGAGTACATAACTAATGATACCAAATGAATGGATCAAGTTCTAGATACAGAGATCATAACCACTTTTTTCTAACACAGAGTTTAATGTAGATCAAATAAATTTTCAATTTGAGTGATCTAAGGGAGTGAATCATTACCATCAAACTTATGTAGGTCTAATTCTAGCAACATAAGCTTAGGGAAAATATTGGTATTGGTATTGTTTGGAGTAGGAGAACCAAAATGAAGTTATGGAGGATTATTTTGTAGTGGCCAAGTTAACAAGTTGACCAATTGCCTTGATGTTTTCTGTAATTGATCCTTCATGCTATCCAAGTCCACTCTCAAACCTGTAATGTACCCTTGAACTATATCACAATAATTATTTTCACCATGCCTTAGAACTATAACTTAATTTGGAAAACTACCTTCAAAATAGATGGATCAAAAGTTTCAGATTCCATGTCATCCACATGAGGAGTTTTGGTATTTTCTTACCCTTTCTTGTATCCATGAGCGTTTGGACCAGCCATACATAAATCCTAGGAGGGTTTCTACACTAAAAAAATGTACCGATGGAATACATTATTGTAATTGTCTCACCAAGATGGATCTAAATACTACTATTATGCATAAAGATGAAAATTTTCAATTTGAAATAATATACCTATAGAATATACCATTGTCATTATCTCACATAGATGAATCCAATGATTGATAATTTTTACAAGGTGAAAAATTTACAAACTTTTTTTAACATAGAAAAATGTTTTTTTTCTTTTTTTTTGTAATAAACCACATGAAAAAAACCATGATGATGAAAAAATTAATTCCTATCAAATAACAAGTTATGGTTTTTTAGCCTTCAAGTGATCAAGACGCTAGATGTAAATAAAAAAATCTATGATGCATAAACTTGACCAAATCAAAGCTTTGATACCACTTGTAAGGAAATTACTTAGATGATTCATAATAATGGAATCATATATGCTAGACTTAAGATTAGAATAAGCATATCCACAATAATAATTGGTGAAAGACTAGAATACTTGAATATTATGACTAATCCACTTGAAGGGGGAAACTTCCAAAATAATGTAATAAGAACAGAATTCATGATATGATGATAAAAAACTAACCACTACCCCATATATATACTCTACTTATCCATGATTATTGCATAGGTTAACCATACTAAGAACATTAAGAAATGAAAAAACCTAATATGAATATGTGTAAGCCACAAGTAGGCCACACATATCATTAGATGCACTATAGGTTAAGGTCATAACAGAGGATGGCTTCTAAAACATTAATACAATAATAGATTCATGATCCTATTAACATAAGGTAAATATACATATCTTAATCTAATCAAATCTAAATGACAAAAAAAACTTCAATGATATTCCATATTTACTCCCAAGCATCTACTAGCCATAAGGAAAAAGGCTCATTTCCCAACCATTTTTCATCATCAAGCTGCTACTCTAGACACTAATAAGCTTGAGACTCCCAACTCCAAGCATGTTCATATCACTTAGTTAAGGCAAAGATGAAACACCATGAAACATCAAATAAAAAGCATAATCATTTCATCACAAGGAAGAAACTAAAATCATAATTCATTAATATCACCCAACTATCAACTCTAATATCACATTGGCATTAACCTACAAAAATCTATGTTCAACTTCCCTAACTTTTTCCCCCATAGTTCTATTCTTATCCTTAGCTTACTTTATATAACTTGTCATAAAAAAATTGGTAAAAGTTTAAAATGTCTTGAACTAAGGGAACTTGACTTATATATAAAGATGTATCAGGAAATACAACCACCAACATCTCACCAACCCATGCTTCATTATGGGGATGTTTTTTCTAATGTGTAGGTAGGGCACATGGAAACTATTTCATACTTTTTTTGATGTTTATAAGGTTATCTCTCCTTATTTTCTCACTATATTTAAGTCTAAGGGATTTAATGGAATATCTCTTAGTCAACCACTAGTCAATTTAGATGTTGGTTTCAATATCTTATGTCCAAGTGAAAATAAGTTTCACCCACCAAGATTAATTTTTAATCACCTAAAACATAAGCTAAGTTATCAAGGGTGACGGAATAGGCATTTGATTAATTTAATAAGGGTATAAGAATGGTCAAGGTCCTAATTAGTAATAAAACCATGTTTTTCATAGTCTATTTCCTTCATTATCCCTTTTCTTATTCCTATACACTCAATGCACACATAAAATTCATCTAACCTAATAGATGAAGCTACATAATTTAATAAAACAAGTCAATTTCAATCAATTATCCAAAATCAAACATTCATGTAATATCACATTCACATAGATAATTTCTTGTGCTTCAATATATAATTAATTACCAATTTATCAACTTTAGATCAATAATTTAAACATGATTTGAGTAAATATATCACATAGACATAATCAATTTTCATAAGGAGACATAACATAACATTATACTTTAATAAGTGATAAATCAAAACATGATTGATAATAAGTCTTTGCCATGGTTCCCAACACATGAAAATCCTTCTTAAATCTTTGCACATCTCAACTAGATGTGACTTAACAACATAATTCAAAAATTAGATCATATGATTCATAGTTCCATAGTCAACCACTAGTCAATTTAGATGTTGGTTTCAATATCTTATGTCCAAGTGAAAATAAGAGACACCCACCAAGATTAATTTTTAATCACCTAAAACATAAGCTAAGTTGTCAAGGGTGATGGAATAGGCATTTGATTAATTTAATAAGGGTATAAGAATGGTCAAGGTACTAATTAGTAATAAAACCATGTTTTTCATAGTCTATTTCCTTCATTATCCCTTTTCTTATTCCTATACACTCAATGCACACATAAAATTCATCTAACCTAATAGATGAAGCTACATAATTTAATCAAACAAGTCAATTTCAATCAATTATCCAAAATCAAACATTCATGTAATATCACATTCACATAGATAATTTCATGTGCTTCAATATATAATTAATTACCAATTTATCAACTTTAGATCAATAATTTAAACATGATTTGAGTAAATATATCACATAGACATAATCAATTTTCATAAGGAGACATAACATAACATTATACTTTAATAAGTGATAAATCAAAACATGAATGATAATAAGTCTTTCCCATGGTTCCCAACACATGAAAATCCTTCTTAAATCTTTGCACATCTCGACTAGATGTGACTTAACAACATAATTCAAAAATTAGATCATATGAGTCATAGTTCCATAGTCATGTTTCCCAAATATGAGCACTATGCAAAATGGAATCTTACATCTTCATCCTCTTAAAGAGAATTTTTCTTGGAAGTCACTAAAAAAGGCAAGGATAATGAATCCTCAAATGTGTGACATCTTCTCAAGTTGATTTAGATTCATCATATTTTTCTCGTTGGACCTTGACTTAATCCAGGTCTCTGCCTTAAAGTGTCAGTGTCTTGAATGCTAAAATCTCAATGGGCTCTAAATTTTAGCTCCATCAGTCTTAACCTACAAGGTCACCTAATGTAATACATGATCAATGTCATAAATATACTGACATAAAATATAAACATGAAATACATCATGGACATGAGATAGACTAGGTGGAAATTCCATTCTATATGCTATTGGGCCAATTATTGACAAGATATCAAATGGTCTAACAAAATGAGGTGCCAAATTATAAACTTTTCCATAATAGATAGGGATCTTGTTGGGTCTCACTCTAAATAAAACTTTGGCACCAACATGAAAATGTTGATCAATTCTCTTTGCATCTACATACTCATTTTGTCAATCCCTATCACTTTAAAGATGTTGTCTAATCTTAAACACTTACTGCTCCATCTCTTACAACATGGTAGGGCCAGTCATAACTCTATCTTCAAGTCAATCTCAAATAATTGGGGTTCTACAAGCTTGAATATAAAAATATTGATAAGGTGCCATCTTAATTGAGCTATGATATCTATTGTTATAATCAAATTCAATAAGATATAGTTAATATTCCTAATAGGATTGTTGGTCCATAACATACATGTGAAACATATCTTTGAAGACTTAGTTAACTCTCTCAATCTGACCATAAATCTTAGGGTGATAGGAAGTAATAAAACTGAACCGAGTGGATAAATCCTTCTAATACAAAGACTAGAAGTGATAAGTAAAAACTTGATCTCGATCTGAAATAATCTTAAGGGGAATCACATGTAATCTAACAACATCATCTAGAAAGTCCTTTGACACATCATTGCCATTATAAGTGGTCTTTATGGGAGAAAAGTGAGAAATTTTGGTCAAATTATCCATAGTGACCATGATTACATCATGATATTATGAATAATTAGGCAAGCCTACAAAAAAATCCATAGATATAGTGTCTCATTTCCATTTTGAAATATCATAAGGATATAACAATCGTACTAGATGATGATGGTCAACCTTGATCCTCAAGCACTCTAGATAAAAAGATATATAATTTGCAATACCATGTCTCAAACTAACATAATGATATAACTTCCTTAACTCAGCATGCATCTTCTCAACTCTAGGGTTCACTTGATAAGGATCCATATGGGAATCGAATAGAATTAGCTCACATAATCCACCAGCTAAAAGAACATATATATGCCCTTTATGGTGAATCAAACCATATTGCTCAAGAGTATAGTCTTCAAACCTACCTTTTAGATTCCTACCATAATTTAATAGTTTTCTTAATCTTTTAAAGAAGTGATCCTCTATAAGTTTCCTAAAAACCTAACTTCTCAAGTTAATTTTTAAATTTATTGCTCTTAATTCATGGTTCGCTCTGCTCAATCCATCAATAACTAAATTATATATTCCCTTGATATAAAATATCTCACAATCATATTCACACAATAATTACATCCAATGTCTTTTATGTGCATTGAGGTTAGGTTAATTAAATACATGTTAAATAATTAAATGATTAGTTCTTAAAAAGAATGATAACCAAGAAAGAAGTGTTGTAACCTTAAACAAGCATGAATAATTGATGCAAATTCTAAATCATGTGTAAGATATCCCAACTCATAATTTTTGAGCTTATGAGACCCATATCCTATCAATATACCTTATTTCATGAATATAAATCCTAATCATTCCTTTGAAGCATCCATGAAAACAACAAATTCTCCCATAAGATTAGGTACAACCAAAATTGGTGCACTAATGAATCACTCTTTTAACAACTACAAAATTTATTCACACTTTATCATCCAATCTAATGTCTTCCCTTTATTATCAAGTGAAATTATGGGATTTTTAATGAGAGAGAAATTCTCCACAAAGTGTCAGTAGTAGCTTGCTAATCCCATGAAACTATACGCCTATGTGACATTTGTGGGTGCTAGCAATTCCAAAATGGCTTGAAGCTTGGAGGGATTCAAAAATATTCCTTCTTTAAAAATAGTATTCCCAAGGTATTGTAACTCATACCACAAAAAAATGCACTTATCTTTGTTTCCAAACAATTGGTTTTAAGTTAAAAACTAAAAGACCTACCTAAAATGGTCCTTATGCTCTTATTCATTATGTGAATATATCATAATGTCATCAAGAAACATTGACATAAATCAATCCAAAAAAGTGTAAAAAAACCATTAATAAAAACTACTAGACAATTAGTCAACCCAAAAGGTAAAAATGTGAATTTAGATTACCCATAACACATATGAAATGTAATCTTATGAATATCAGGCTCTATGATATGCAACTAGTGGTATCTAAATTTAAATTAAATCGAATACCTTGGATCCCTACATCCGATCAAATAGATCATAAATTATAGAGAAGGGGTAATTATTATTAATCATCACCTTATTCATTTGGTGTTTATCCATGCACAACCAAAGGGATCCATCCTTATTCTTCACAAATATGACTCATCTTCCCATAAGGATACACTAGGATGAATTATCCCTTTCTCAATGTGTTTTTCATGCTACATATTGAGATCACATAACTTAGGTGTGGCCATAAGGTGCCCTTGAGATGGGTCAGTGGTAGGTACTAATTCAATTCTAAAATCAAACTCTTATAGGGGTGGCATACCTTGAAATTCATTTGGAAACACATAAGGAAATTTACATTTAATAGGATGATCATCTTGAGAAACCTTATCTAGCTCATCCAACCTATCACTCACCATGATATCCAACATTTAACAACCTTTCCTCAATATTATCTTAAGATGTATTATAATTATCTTGTGAAGGGAAACATGTTTCTTAACTCTAAATATAACCATAAGAGTCCCAAAGGTCATCCTCACATTTAATGACCTTGTCATAGTCATTTAATTTGGCTTTATGGGCTGAAATCTAATCCATTTCTAAGGCAACATCATATGTGCCCATGGGAATTATGCTCAAGTCCACTATCATGAAGAATAAACCCAGGTCTAAATCATAACTACTAACCAAGTAGTTAATAGATACCTTATCCCCTGAGGCCAAATCTACAACCTAACTCTCTAACTGCCTAATAGCCACTATCCCATAATGCTCCATGACAAAAGGTGAAATAAAAGAGTCTAAAGATCTTGAAACAAACAAAATAGAATTTAAAATTCCTTATATCATACCTATGGTCTCTATGACCATTATTTGGTGATTGGCTTGATGGTCATCCATTATTTCATACATTATATGTCCTTAACCCACATTGCCCACTATTTACTTTGATATTAGGGCATTATGCCTACTATGACTCAATGTTTCAAGAGGAAAATCTCATGCATATTGATTAAGGTCTCCACATGTGAAATAAACAACCTTCCACTTGTCTCACCCTTAAGGGGGATCTAATGGTCCCAAACTACTGATGGTTTGGGGTTACCAAGTATTCGATAGTATTCATTCATTTTATTCCTTATTCTAATCCATCTATCATGGTTTATATCTTGATGGGGTTATTGATGGGTCTAAATATGGACTAAGTTGCTTTCCAACCTACCCTATGTGCATGTTATGAACCTTGATACCTTAATTCATGCTAAACTTGAATTTTTTTCAAAACTTATCTCATGTATCCTAAGTCTTGACATGAGAATCCTAATTAAACTAGGCATTCTCAAATACCATTGCTAAGGTAGTGGGATCCAAAATTCAACCCTTGATAAACCTATTTACTTAGATAGTTTCATTTATATAACCCTCAACATATCTAATAAATTCCTAAAAATAAAAATCATATTATTCCATCATGCCACTTCCTTGTCATAGGTCATGAAACTCATCCACCTTCTTCTACACATAAAAGGGTGCTAATTAAGGTGTTCTAAAATTATCCTTGAATAATTCCCAATAAAAGCTAGTGTTAAGTGGATCTTATACTCCTCACCTTCCCACCACATCTTAATTGCATCAATAAGTAGGTGAGTGCCCAAATGGGCCTTCCCATTAGTGTCACAATCAAATTAATATAAAACACCCTCTCATGCATTCCTACCAATCCTCTATTGTAAATACTTCTTATGTACCATAAAAATTAGGAGGGTGTAATATGATAAAATATTTTACCAAATCACCAATCTTAGGTCTAGGAGGAGGTTCTATATTTCTAATTTCACAATTATCACCATGGTGATGAACTTTACCTCTTTCACCTCCAAAATGTTGATGGGGAGGAATCCTAGATCTTTCTCCTTCAATTGATTATTCATCATCCTTATAATATCATGGAGAGTGCCTTCATGCCTCATGTTGTACTACAGGTAATATCTCCTACAAGATATCTCTCATTTTTTGCATGGATAGGAGGAGTTGTGGTCATATATCATTTAATCCTTTCTAATTAGGAGGATCATGATCACCAAGGGGATCCACCTCATGATGTGATCAATGTCCTCCTCTTATCCTACATGTAAAAAGGAATTCATCACAAATTAAGTGAAAAATAGATGTCAAAACAACAATTGAAATTACCTATATCTCCTAATGTTTCAAACATGCTCTGATACCAAAATGTCATGCACATTTTCTATTAAAAAAATTTACATGACATAAAAATTTGAATGATAAACCCATTAAAAACTTGTGAACATGAATAGAAAACATAATCCATTCCATATATTTAACATTATAAGGATAATACTAATACTATAAATATACCTAATTATGACATGGCATAAATATTAAGGACATGGTTGAGATTCATTTGCCCAGCACTCAAAATTCTTTTGAAGCTCACACTAAATATTTTTATGATTGTCACATCAAAATGACTATCAATTAAAACCTAGGTCTAATATAATGCATTCAAAAACCATATGGTATCTTTGAAGGCTCCAAGTCCATGCTATATTTTCCTTAATATCATAGGTAACTGTCATACCATATAGTGTCCTACCACTTACCTACTAGTCTGATGAAATTTCACTATGGACATATAATCCCAAGACTATAGACTATCAATATGATGCCACATGTCATCATGACACTATTCTGGAGGATTTTCACTCTATACAACCCACTTTAGGACTATGGAACCTAGGGATGATGCCATGTGCTAACATCATGTGAGCTTATTAGCTTAGGGGCTCTGCACTATGTATGACCAATTCTAGGATCATGGGCCACTAGTATGATGCTAAGTGAAAACATCCAAAAAGCTTACTATTTTAGAGGCTCCATAATATATATAAATAAATCTAGTTTCATAGGTCATCAAGATGATGACACATGGTATTATCCCATGAGTTTTCTATCCTATATGCTCTACACTTTATACAAACAACTCTAGGATTGTGGGTTGTTGGAATGATGTCATGTGATATCATCTTGGAATCACACTATTCAAGAGGTAAACTTATTATGCATTCATTTTTGGGACTGTGAGTCATTAGAATGATTCCATGTTGAAACATCCTATGATCTTATTATTCTAGCACCATATATACATTAGACCATGTTCACATCGCTCCCAAGTTTATGTGAATGTGATACATGGCTTCCTCTAATCCATTAATCCAAAAGTCACTAAATAGACTTAGGTATAAATAAATAAAATGACCAACACAATAAACTTACTAAGGCAAAAAGGTTGTGCAAGGGATAATTTCGAAAGAGACAAAGGTAAGGTGTATGTAGATGATTGAGTCACTAGAAATATATCGATTAAGGAAAATTGATGTGCAAAGATATCAACAAAATGTTAAGGGTCAGACAAAGCTAAAACATGTGTAGTCAATGTCCTAATTTGACCATAGCTTGAGCCATAGTTAAACTCAAAAATAACTTAGAGAGATAAGACTTATCTAAGGCCATATAATTGCCTATGTAGGTTATTAATAACTAGGTTATTTTAAATAGAGTCTTTATTCCTTGGAATACATGTTATTAACCTAAAATTGCATCATATAAATGATGGGTTTGACGTATTTAAATGTTTTGATAATAATGGAGTTTTATTTCTATTTTAGTTAAGGGCTTGGAATAATAAATTAGTAAATAATAATGCAATAATTATAGTACTGATTTTTATAATTTATTATGTCTTTTAAACCTTTCTAAAAATAATAATAATTAAGGAGAAATACAACTTAGCTTAAATCTAGATTGAGATAGATATGACAGAGGTTGAAACTAGTTGTGTAGGACTAGGATAGTGTTGCAAATCAAAATCTAGGTTTTGTTTAGTGAAAGGAAAAGAGCACAAAAAATAGGACACGTTCGGGTTTAATGTTATAGTCCACTCCTACCACTATTGTCCAAACTAGTCATAGAGATTTAAATGTTTTGGGTTTTGTTCACTATCCTTGTATAAGTTTGCCTATGAAATCTTAAGTCTTGAGTATTTATGAAGCTCCTTGTAGAGATAATTCAATATTCAAAGCCTAAACCTTCATTATGCTTGATAAAATTGAGAAAAAGGGGGATAGTTAGTGTGTGTAAGATGAATTTAATATGTATCCACACCCCTTGTGTGGGCATGCTACCTTCATACCAATACTCCAAAGAGGGATCAAGCCATATGTGGTTCTCCCACTTGATGTGTTGTCTACAATAGTGTAATTAGGATACAAAAATGATAAATTGAGAATGTTTCATATGGTTAGGGACTAGTGTGAGGGTTTGAATATGTTTATAGTTATGTTGGGTGACTATATGTAGAGAATAGGAAAATTTACCTTAGTGGTTTATTTGTATTCTTGCTTGATTTATAAGATTTGTCACCTCCCTATGTAAATGACCTTTGGATGGAATTTTATGTGGAACTATTGATCATGGGTTAGATTTATTCATGCTAGGCTGACATGATGAAGGATAGGAATCAGATGAAAATGGTCATTTGGGCTCAAAATATAACTAGATAGGAGCATAAAAATATTACACCGTAGGGTCTAGTGATATAGTCCAAGTATGGCACTCCTATCCTATAGGATGAAAACTTGGGAGATAGAATTGGTTTGGGACATAGAGCCTAACTAAGTTGGAATGAATGTCTGAAAGGATATGGATGAGTGAGAATAAGCAAAAAGGTACCTGGGAGGGTCATAAGAGCATGCAAAAAGGAGTTATCGCTAGGATGTCACAAACCACACTCAAACTACCAATTTTAACATTTTATATGACTACATTTCCCCCTCTTTATTATAGTGATGAAACAAAGTAAAATACAAGGATAAAAAAATAAAGCATACTCAAACTTACCTACAAGGGTGAATCCCATGAAACTATGTGATGTTAAGTGTGCATAGAGAGAGCATATTGTAAAGTGTAAATATTTAAGAGAATACAAAGAGTAGATCAGTTATTAATGGGCATGTTATGTCTAAAACAATAATATACAAAATATGGGTAAGAGAGAAAGAGAGGGAAAAAAGTAATAAATACACCTTATCAAGTATCCAAACTAATACAAAATCTATTATGATGTTGATTGATGTTGAGTGATTCTAGTTATGTGTTATACCAAAAGTAATATTCATGAAAGGAGTTGAGTGCTTAATTCATCAAGATAGGTTCAAGAATGCAAAGGTTGGCCATTTGCATCCATCATCACCCACTAAGTGAAGCTATCTGACCACACATGTGTTAATAAATTTTTGGACTATGTGTCCAATCCCTCTAAATAAGTGCCTAAAGAATACAAAGTCTAGCTAGTCCTTTAGCTCCATCGTTGCCCACTAAGTGAAGCTATGAATTGATACTGGTATGAATGTGTGTCATATGAGATGGATATTGAATCCTATAAATGATCTAAAATATGAAAATATGAAATTGATATTTAAATGTCTATTATAAAATAATCCATTCTTGGCCACTTGAAAAGATGGAGATTAGGCTTGTATGAAAGACACTATGAAACTAGGAGCTAGGCTTATGTGGAAGCCATTTGGGAATGATGCCAACCACCTACAAATGAAATAAGGCATGTAACTATTAAAAATGCTTGGGTTATGTAATGATGTATGAACCCAAAATTGGTAAAGAAACCACACATATAATGTCTATTCATAGTCCTTTCACAGGAGACGTTGAAGGGAAAATATGAGCCTTGTTCACATTTGGCCATGTCTTTTATTTTACTCATCCTTGTCTCATTATATTCTCTAAACACCTTTTTACCTATTACTAGTCATCCATATATTTATGTAACCTCATTCCACCTCAACCAAGTCAAATTTCCCATGTCAATTACATGCCCTAGGTCCTAAGCCTATACGACAAGAGCATTGGGATTGGAATACAATGTTAAACCCTAGGGGTTTTATTTACAATACTCCTATCTAAGGTCAATTTATCTCCAATGATCAGTTTTCTTGACTTAATGAGTGCCATCCCCTTTTTTACTTCATCCTTAACATTTACAATGTTAGCCAAATGTGATTAAAAGCTCCCAAATTTGAAATAAAGAGCCTCCTATATAAAGAACTTACATAAGGTATTTTATATCTATCACTTACTACTTTGACACATTACATAATTAAAAATTAGTTAATATTATAGCTCAACATTTTGCAATCACAAATAGACTTTCTTGCTTGATCAAGGAAGGGCCTAGGTGAAAGTTCATTCTTACATCTATCATGCATGTTGATTATGCATGCTCCCTAAGGGAGAACTACATTTGATCTGAGACCCTAGCTTGAGGGTCAATGTAAGCAACAATTAAGATAATATGGGTTCTAGATCATACAATCATACTTCCCCTATCCTAATTTTTACCCCTTATGCTTTTGATGCATTTGTTGTTTTCAGGTGTGTAGATAGATACAAGATTTTGAGATTTAAATAGATCTATAGTGAGCTCTGTTAAATTTTAGCCTCCAAAATTTCATAGCCAAGATTACACAGACACAACAAATAAAATCTAGAAAGCTCAAGTCTCTTGGACAATAGTAGTAAAAGTGGACTACAATGCCAATACAACTAGTGTCCTATTTTGGTGCTCCTATCTAATCATAAAACAAAGTCTAGATCTTGATTTTTGATAGTATCCTAGTCTTGCATCATAATTTCTAACTCTTCTATCATTCATTTTGTTCCATTTTTAGATATGTTTATTTCTCTTCCTATTGTAAATTATTTGATAAAAATCTATATTTTACCATGTTAAACTAGATTTTCCCTCTTACTCCTAACCTTTTACTATTTATGAACAAAACATTAATTTCCCAAAAATAATAAAATATTTGGTAAACTTGACTTACTTTGAATAAATCCAAAACCCTAGGTAAACTTAAGGTTTTTCCTTCATATTTTTGTGTAGAAATTTAATTTCAAATCCTTGATTTTCTGTATAAATTTTTGTGCATTAATTCTATTCAAACAATTTTTAGAATTTAAATTATTGCAATAATTTTAAAAAATTCTAAAACCCTAGCCCAAAACCCTAGATTTCCAAACTAGGTCCTTAATCCCCAAACCTTCCTTACAATTTTTAGATAAAAAATTTGGAATTTTTATAATTTTTTCAAGTGTCAAAAACATTTTCAAAATATAAATATTAGTAGTTATTGTGTGTAAAAAAATAAATTTCAAAATTCTGATTTTTGTATAAATTTTTGTGCATTTATCCTATTCAAACTATTTTAGAATTTAAATTATTGCATAATTTTCAAAAATTCTAAAACCCTAGATTTACAAACTAGGTCCTCAAACCTCAATCCATCCTTCCTTGCAAGTTTTAGAAAAATACTTTGAAATTTTTACAAATTGTTTTAATTGTCAAAAATATTTTCAAAATATCTATGTTAGTAGTTATTTTTGCATTTATTTGCTTAATATTACTTTTCAATATTTTCTTTGGTGAAAGAAATAAAATGGCCACTAAGGCACTTCTTCCTCTCATCCCATAGATCAATTTCGAAATTTTTCTCATAATTATGACAATCAATGGACAAATTTACAAATTGCACATTAGCTAAAAATGTTGAAAATGATTTCATTTATAATGAAGCTAATTAC
>JARHVA010011609.1:0-41250 GCA_037957365.1 Torreya grandis | reverse complement strand
ATAGTCCCCATTGCATAATGATTTGTCATCAAGTGTGGTAGTTGTGTTTTGATTTGATTCTCGATTCATACTTGGAATGGACTATACTTTGTGGAGTTGTGTTTTGTGGAGTTGTGTAGGGCTCAATTGTTCACCATTTCTATCTAACAATTAGTCTATGGATGGAAGGTCATGAACTTCCTCAGCTTGGTATTTATTTTCTTCTATTGTTGTGTTGTTTGTGTAGTTAGGGATGCAACATCAATGATTTTGGATTTTTGTGGCTTGGCCACCATGAGAATGAATTTCTTGGCACTAATTAGGGAGACATATGTAGAAGGTGGTACCTTTGGTACCCTGTAGCATCGTGTTCCTAGATTGAGGGTGATCCTTCAAGTTCTTGATTCATAGATTCCATGTTGATCATACATGAATGGTTGACCAAGGAGTACATTTCAAACATCCAGATTGACCACATCACACAAGACCTCATCTCAAAAAGGTTGTTTCACTCTAAGTTATGGGTGAAAGGTAAGTCTTTGCATTTCATTCTTGATAGTGGGAGTCAAAATAATTTAATCTCAGCTAATGTTGTGAAAAGCCTAAATATGTCCATGAATCCTCACCCAAAGCCATACAATATTGGATGGTTGAGTCGAGGGAGAAACCTCCATATCACACACCAATGTCTTCTCTCATATGCAAAAATTTGAATTTTAGTAATGCAGTCTAAAAATAGTAAGTTTTTAAAAATAGTAATTCCTTAAATTTTATATTTTTGTAAATCATGGAAGTCAAACTACTTAATATCCTTCAATATTGGTGACCTTCCACATCCTCCTCCTACCTTCAAAATGTGTGTAAATGAAGATGTAACCCAAAATTAAAATCAGACATCTCTTAACACAGATAGGCATATGTTATATCTATAATTTTGAGCAATAAAACATCTCTTCTCAGAGATAGAATTATTATTTATGTGTTCTTGAAATATTATTCAACTAATATTTTAGATTTTTGTATCATTGGTATCAAATCCATCTCACCATGTTCTCCTCATTCTTATCTTTTCAATAGTTTAAATGGGGAGTTAAACAGAGCTATGGTACAAAAGTTATGGATCCTAAAAGTTCTGCCACCAATTGGGGTAGAACCATCACTTGAATTGTTTCCTGACATGTTGCTCAGATTAGTGAATGTGGTAGGTTATGACATTGATATTGATTGGTGTGACAAGTGATTCGTTCCACATCTTCCATGTGATACAATTAAACTGATTGATGAAGATGCTAATGAACTTGAGTCTATGTCATCTAATTATAAAATTATGATATTCAATTATCAAAGTCCTCAAATTAAGATGTATACCTCCACATAATTACTAAATGATACCATTGTTGATCAGTTTTGAAGTGGAGTACAAAAGGTATGCATCCTAACTTGTGAATTTATTGATGATGTTAATATGGCATAAGCATATGAATTTTTCATTCATTATTTTGATTTTTTAAGATTAGTGATGATTAAAAAATATGATGGGGGAATTCCATAATTTAAGGATAGGTAGTTGATAATTAATTCAATAGTTTCCCAAGATAAAGAATACTACTTGAGAAGTAGGCAACTAGATGTTGCACCTCAAGTCACTACCCCCTACAAATCTAGGGTCAGGGGATACAAGTAAGGAAGATAATAAAACTATGGTTGTTCCTAATACTTCCAAACCTATACCCATTTCCCAAGTTGTTAAGCCTAGAGGTGCTACCACTAAAAATAAAGTACCTTTATTATCTAGTATTCTGAAGGGTGTAAATGATGTTAAAACAAACCCACCCTTGAAGGATGTTGTTAAAAATACAAATCCATCTGAGCCTAATCTAATTTAGACATTAAGTGATTACATCCTCACTAAAGGTGTTGTTAACCTTATACCAAATACTCCCCTTCCTCAGTATAGCATATGTGATATGGATCAAGTGTTGAGCCAACTAAAAATCATTATGCCACTTGTTGAATTATTAAGAATACCTAAGCATAAGAAGAGGGCATTTGAATACTTGGAATTTGGTAATAAGTTAACTGAAAATGAAATTGATTTACCCCAAACACCCTCAAAGAAAGATGAACAATCAAAAGAGGTTATTGAACCAACTCCAAAAGTGTATTTGGGGACTACCTTGGTAGAAAATTAGTTGAATGTGGACCCATTTTATACAATTTTCTTGATCAATGGTCTGATTTTTCATAACTATATGTTTGATTTTGGTGCTTCTTGTAATGCCCTTGGGTGTCTTAAATGAGCTTGATATGAATATTGCATTAGCCTTTAGCAGTGTTATTCCATGGACTCATGAGAAGTTTTAGTTGTTAGACAAGTTAATGGGTTGGTAGTATAGTTGGTAGTTCATCCAGGTAAGTATTTGAATATGGATGTAGTAGTTTTATACTACCCACCTAAGTGGAGGATGTCTCTATCATAAAAATGGGCTACTAGCATGTGTGGAAGTGTATAAATGGACTTGTATTATGCCTCCATTCCATTGGATGGTAAGATTGTCATAATTTATTGAGAAATAAAGATGTTTCTATCATTGAAGATTTGAAGCATGATCTAAATGAATTACTATACATAGATGTTGATTTGGGAAACTTTGTGGGGAATATTGACATTATTGAATAGCATGTTACTCCTTATGTTGAACTTGATAGTGAAGGTGTTGTTTAGAGGATGTAATTTTATGGGATTAATCCAATATTAGAAATGGAGTCGGGGTTATATTTTATGGCCCTAATGGTAAGTTCTTCAAGTTTTCTTTTAATCTATCCTTTGAGTGTACTAATAATTATATTGAGTATGAGGCAATTTTGCTTAGTTTATAGATTGCCCATGAACATGGAATTAAAACTATGATTGTTAAGGGTGATTCTGAGCTAGTGGTTAAGCAAGTTTGAAATTCTTATGCCACCAAAAATAAAAGGTTAAAACAATATCATAATGTTGTTTGGGATTTGCTTAAATTATTTGATGCATTCAATCTTTTTTATCATGAAATAAGTTTCAACGAAGAATTTGACAAACTTGCATGTTTAGCTGCTCAATTTAATATTGCAAATATGAGACCTCATTATCAGTATCAGGTGGAGGTGCTTGTTAGACCTTCATTCCTAGATAATGTTCATCATTGGTAGGTGTTTGTTGATGATTATTAGATCAAAAGGTTTGCAAATTATGAAGTTGAGTTTTGTGATCAACTTATAGAATTGGAATCCATGGTTCAAGTTTATGATGGAAAGGAAACATTGTTTGGGAAGGACATTATTCAAATAAAGACAAACATGATCCCTAGAGGTTTGGTAAGTTTAGAGGCATATTTTGATGGAGTGGATAGAATCAAGTCTTGAGACTCATTTATTTCGAAAGATGTGACTCTATATAATTTGGGTTCTCATGAGAATTCAAGGAAGGTTTAGTTGGGTACTCACCTAATTGTAGCTAAGAATCAAGCTTTCATGAAACTGCTAAGAAGGTACTAAGATTCTTTATCATGGTCTTAATCTAATTTGAAAGCATATAGGGAAGACTTGTTGCAACATGTCATCCCATTTTAGCCTAATAACAAGCCTTTTAGGTAGAAATAGAGACCTATAACCGCATTTTGGCCACTAAGATGCGAGATGAGTTAAAGAAGCTAAAGGATGGTGGTATCATTCAACCCATCAGGTATTCATCATGGGTTACAAATTTAATCCATATGAGAAATAAAAATGGTGACATCTACTTGTGTGTGGATTTCTACAATTTGAATAAATCTTCTTTAAAAGATAATTATCCCCTTCCTAATATAGACAACCTATTAAAAAGTATTACTAGATCAGATATGTCCATTGTAGATGGTTTCTCAATATATAACTAGGCTATGGTGAAGGAATTCGAGAGACCCAAGATTGCATTTACAATGCTTTGGGGCACGTATGTATACATGAGGATGCCTTTTGGATTAATGAATGTTGGTGTAATGTTTATCAAGATATGGATGTTACCTTTGTATGGGTGATTAACAAGTTTATAGTTATGTATAAGGATGGCATTAATGTGTACTCCAAGACTAGAGAAGAACATTTGGAGCATTTAGAGAAAGTCTTGATCAGATGCAAGGAGTTTGGGATTTTGCTTAATCCTAAGAAATGTCACTTTATATTAAAAAAGGCCAAGTTTTTAGGACACATAGTGTCCAAGGATGGTGTCATGATCAACCCCGAGAGGGTAAAATCCATTGACAAATTGCCTATCCCACAGTCCAAGAAGGGAATTCAGTCTGTCTTTGGAAAAATTAATTTTGTAAGGAGATTTGTGTCAAACTTTATAGAGATTACTTTACCTATTACTTCCATGTTAAACAAGGACCAAACCATAAAGTGGGAGGAGAAGGTCATGCAAGCATTCACTGACATCAAAGGAGCTTTAAAGCTTACCCCTATTTTGGCTAGCCCTAATTACAGTAAGCCATTTCAAATTTTCTCATTTGTATTATGTAACAATATTATTGTTCTTTTACAAAAGAATGAATATGGTCATGAGTAGCCAATAGCTTTCTTTATAAAAACTATGCAAGGTACTGAATTAAATTACACCATCATGGAAAAATAATCCTTCACTCTTTTGAAGGTTGTTAAAACATTCAGACCTTATGTTCTGAGCTCAAATATTATGGCTTATATCCCACATACCATTTTGAAGCACATTTTGACTCAGACTGAAGTATCTAGCACGAGATGGAGGTGGGTCAATAAGTTACAAGAGTATGACATGGATATTCAGGCCATAAAGTTAGTATAAGGAATGGGTCTAGCCAAGCTCATGGTTGAGACTAATTTATAATCCATTGAGGTAAACACTACTATTTTCAATGTTGATGATTCCTTGATTTAATTTCACATGTCTCCATAATATAAGGATATTGTCTATTACTTGAAACAATTGAATTATCCCCCTAACTTGGACAAGAATCAAAGGAGGACTCTTAAGCTTATTTCTTGGAAATACTTCTTGACTAAAAATAGCCTTACATGGAAGAATCTGAATGGGGTTCTCTTACGATTCATGGTAGAAGAGTGAATTATTGACTTGATTGAAGACTTCCATAGTGGAGTATGTGGTGGCTATTTTGAACCTAAAGTTATAGCTCATAAAATTTTTAGAGCTGGTTATTGTTCACCTTCACTATTCAAAGATGTTGATTAGAATGTCAAAAAATGCAAAAAATGTTAGTGCTTTATTGGGAGGATGAAAGCTTTTGGTTCTCTTCCCTTGGATCCTGTGATGATTAAAAGCCCATTTAGACAATGGGAAATGGATTCCATTGAATAAATTATTGATTCATCAAGCGTTGGACATAGGTGGATACTAGTTTCAACTTATTACTTCACTAAACAGGTTAAAGCAGTCCCTACAAAGAAGGCTACACACCAAGTGGTTATGGATTTTTTGCTAAATCATATTATTTGTAGATTTGGTGTGCCTATCAAAGTTATTGTTGATAATGCCATGAGTTTCAAAGCTAAACCTTTAGTAGTATTATGCAAAGGGTACATGATTCAATTGACTTATGCTTCTAATTACAACCAATATGAGAATGGGTAAGCAAAATATAGTAACAATAACTTGCTCAAAATCATTAGACCAACATTAGAAGCAAATAAGAACAAGCGAGGTGACAACTAAAGTTTGCTTTATGGGTTGATAAGATCACACCTAAGAAAGTTATAGAAAAAATCCCTTTTGAGCTTGTCTATGAAGCTCAAGTAGTTTTGCCTATGAATTTGTAGTTGACAACCTATCAACGCATGCAATAATTAGAAGATGATGAGAAAATAAACCACTATGAGAGTAGGATGAACTAGATTATTGAGTTTGATGAGATTTGAAGACAATCTTGTAAAATAAAACTAAATTTCATGGAATAGCTAAATAAAATATTTGATAGGAAGGTCACTCCAATAACCTTTTGAGAAAGTGATCTAGTTTTACTTTGGGATAACAGGCATGAGGAGAAAGGCAAGCATGTCAAATTTGATTCTTTGTGGATGGGTCCCTACTCCATTGACTATCAAATTAGGGAACACACTTTCTTCTTGAGAGACCTAGATGGTGAAATACTAGAGTTTCCAGTCAATGGTTGGGATTTAAAACATTTCTTGGATTGAGTTTGTAATTGTGTACATAATTGTACAGTGTATAATCTTTTTATTTTATTCCTTTATCACCCCTCTACTTTGGGCCTTGTTTTTATAGTATCCTTTCATGTTTTTTTATTTTGTGTTAATTTTTAGATCCTCTTGATTTTTTTTTTCAAGCTACCTTATTTTGTTGAGCCTTCATGAGTGTTACTAACAAATTTCTAAGTGTTGACTTTGTGACCCAATGGATTGGCACCTAGTCTTATATTTTGGGGTTTTTTGCACACCTGTAGGGGTGTACATCCTCAGGTAAGAGCTAATGTTAGTGCCCAAAATTGCATTGAAGCAATTAATCCCTTGTCAAGTATGAATGCCTAAGTTTTTAGCCCAATTCTTGTTTTCATGTGTTTTTTAGAGGTCAAGTTGAATCCATGTCTAAACACACTAAGACCTAGCTTTGAATTACCCTAGCTTAAGTCATTTGATTTAAAAAATCAAATTTGTCAAGATCAGTTGAAGTAGGAACACTTTAAAAATGCCATGGACTTAGTCTAATGTTTATACTAAGGTTTGGCCATGTTTATTAACATGATTGAACCTTAGTCTAAAAATTCATATTTGGTCCCCTTTCATTTCCTATGGCCCTTGGTCCTATTTTACCTATTAGCATGGTCTAAATAGTGCTTGGTCCTTTTGTTGATAACTTAGTTTAAAAGTCCTAAATCCTATGTCATATTTATTTATGCACCAAAAAAGACTTAAGCTAAGTCTCTTTGTACTAAGTTCTTTATGTCTCAAGTAAGATAAGTCTTTGTACAAAGTTATTTATGTCCTAAGCTCTAAATTAATTATATTTATGTTAAATTTTGAGCCAATCACATCCACCTTAGCAGATTATTGGTGCTTAAAATTGATGTATGGATGCTTATCATTTGATGGTCATGAAGTCATCATTGACGGTTGAGTGAATGTCAAAATTACACTCAACAATTATCTATTGGGGCTTAAATTTGATGGTTTCATAGACGTCATTGATGGTCATGTAGACTCAAATGATAGGTACATAGACATAAAATTAAATCCATGTCAATTATCCATTGGGGCTTAAATTTGATGGTCACATGAATGTCAAAGATGTTCATGTGGATGTCAAATGATAGGTGCATGGACATCAAATTCAATCCATAGTATGCAGCTAATGGTGTTTGATCATTTAGATACAGATCAATGGTCATATCTTCATCATACTTCAAGATTGATGACATGAGTGAGAGTTGACTTGTTAAAGGACTTAGACCAAATGAGGGCCCACCACATGGCAGAAAGGCACTAGCCCAATAGAGATTGACTATATAAAGCACATAAAGCCCATGGATTCTCTAAGTGGCATTATCTTAGGGGCCTTAATGGAGATATAATGTCTTGTGATAAAATATAATTCTAAATGGACACTAAGAGCCCATAGAGATGCCAAGTTGCATGCTCACGTTTATCATGTAGATAAGGATTTGGCAATGCTAGTCTTAGATGGACTATTCAAATTTCTAGACCCAATGACATGTTAAAATGTGTCCTAAGGGAAATGATCACATTTTAATTTAATTAATAAAGTTACATGGCAATGCTACATAGGCATACACATCATATTCAAGGATCTTGTACTATGCAATTGGTAGAGCTTTCACTACTCACAATAGATTGACTAGGCAAAATTGCAAATGAGGCATGGTATCTCTATAGGAAATCTAATGATTTAAAATAAATTTTAACTTTTTGGAATTACTACTATATTTTTAACATGTCAATATGAATGGGTCTATATTTTTGTAATTGATGATTTTATGCAAATATTAGATAAATCCTACATAAGAGAGAAAATTTTAAAGATGAAAAAGCTAATGCTTAGTGCATTATAATTTAGTATGGATTTATTAACCCCTTATGTTCTCATTATAGTATTTCTCTAAGGGAACTTCCCAAGGAAATGATAAGTGCCAATTGCAACCTACAATTTGCAAATTCCAAATTTGTGAGTGGGGCCATAATTTCCTCTAAAGGTCAAAAGGTGAAAATAATGCATTTTGGCATTAAAAATATGAAGGAAACCCTAAAAATTAGAAGTGTAAAAAATAAAAATGTGAAAATACAAGTTTGAGCCAAAAAGTAAAAATTTGAAAATAACCTAAGTTGTATTTTCATTTGTTTTGTTTGTCCAAGTTCCTCCATGGAAGGATATTGCAGGTTTGCAAGTTTAAGGTGGGCCACTCCAAAGAAGATAATTAAAGGGGCCATGAATCTAGAATATTCCCATAAAATCATTTCAAGATCAAGTTTTTCAATGTCATGCATAAGAGGAAGAAGGGAATCTATCTAGGAGGTTCCAACTATGCAAGCAAGTGGTCTAGGGCATCTTCACATAGTTACACATAAAGATAAATGGTTTGTTTTCCCTCCACCACAAATATTCTCCTTCCAGATCATTTGAAATAATTTACAACCAATAAATGAAGGGGTTTGTTGTAAATCTCCATCATTCTTTGTAAATGCAGTGGCAACAATCATTTTCCTTAAAAATACATGAAGATTTCAAGCATGGCAAAGGATTTGTTCCATCTAAGAGCATCTCAGCAGGACTTTGGAAATTGTAGGTTGTAACCTTCATTCCAAAATTTGAAATAGGTAAAAAAATGTATAAATATATGGCTTCTTCTCTATTCAAGGGTTGGTCATTATGTTAGTTTTTGTTGGTCTTTATTTCTCTCAAAGTCTAGGCTCTTCAAAGTTTTTGGATTCATTGTTGTTTGTAGATCTTGTCTCTCTTGGTAAGGTTGTTGTATCTATAAAACCAATAGAAATATTTGAGAGAATGTTTATTTCTCCCTTTCAAAAGATAAAACTCACCATGCTTGTCCCCTTGGTAGCATTTAAAAAAATTGATGTAAGTTTTCTTTTCAAGTTAATGAAAATGCTTGTGATTCTTTGTTATTTCCTGTTGATGAACTACTGTAATATGTTTTACAAGTTATAATGATTGGATGTTTGGGTTTGTGTTCATTACTATTTGTGATTTTGAGCATGGATGTAGGTTATAAATCCATTTCTATAGTTTAAATTAGAAGTATGTTGCTGAATGACCTTTTAGGGAACCCTAGGTCTATGGATTTGACAAGGAAAAGTGTTTCAAAATTTTAATTGCAGTATATTCTATGGGGTTTCAGGGATCATTTGGTAGTTCCCATTATCTTTCATTTGAATCTTTTATACATCATTTTCAAAAGATAATATCATCAATATTTTGAGATACCTTGATGTTTGAAATATCTCTAGCACACCACCATGCCCTTCCTCTTTATAATTAACAAACTATCCTACCCTGTAAATGGTACAATCCTTGTTGCACATCATAATTTTTATTTTCCTAAAAATGAATAATATCTTGCTCATATAAAATGTATTTTCATCTTGTGTTTTAAAGCTTAGTAGTGCAATCTTTCATTTAGCTCTAATATTGATAATTATTTAGGTTGACGATTGTAAGCACTTTTATATCTATCTTTAGTAGTTTATATGTGACTTAGAGTATTTTTGCATTACTTGTGACAACTTTTACTGGGTGGAGTGTGCAATTTTAGCTGTGCCCTGGTCATATTTATTATTATTTTGTGTCAAAAATCCCCATGAAGGTTGAATTATAGAATCACTCTATGTGAGCAAGCTACCCTGTAGGTACTCTCACCTTGGTCCAAGTAGAGCCAGAAGTAACAGGGAGCTAACCATACCCTTTTTAGGTTCCTCTCAATCTTTTTTTGTATTTATTCCAATCTAGATGCCAAACCCTACCCTAGCTATGATGACATATCATTGGGTTTTTCATCTTTGTTTACTATTTTCTTTTGAGTGTGCAAGGTCGAGTGTGAGAGGTATATAACTGGGAACCAGTAGGTCCCAAGGCTACATCAACCTAAAAAAAATGGGTTGATCCATTCAAAATCAAAAGGAAGAGCGATCCAACTAGAGGGTGACACTTGGTAGAATATCCGTAATCCACCTAGATAGCTTGATATTCAAAATGAAAGGCTAAAGTACATGAAAAGTCACCAAGTGTCAAACATGTGTCAATTATGAAACATAAATGGCACATAGATATTAAAAAAGCATTATTTTTCAGTGCAAATTAAATACTAATGTGGATAATTTTGACAATTATAAAGCCTAGTCACCTCAAAGGAAAAGTAAGGCTTATAAAGGAGGGCCATGTGGACAAACTAAAAGAAATGATTGGATAATTTACAAAAGTGGATTTTTCAATCCATTAAAACAAAATGAAGAGCCATTAAGGCTTTAAGTCAAGTAAGGTTAAATATACTTGTGTATTATGACTCATATCTTTTAGTTTAAAATTCTAAAAAATCTAGAGTTTAAAGCTTGTTATCTCAAGGCTTTACATTCATCCTTGTTATCTACTAGAGAAATCTAAAGTATTATGTGTTATTTACTAAGGAATTCTATGTGTTCATTTGACATCAAGATAATCCACAAGATAATTAATCAAAAAATTTAGAAACCATGCCTAAATAAGGAACATCTAGAGCCACCAAGCCAAAGTAAGTTATATTTATCTATTCATATGGAACATACTTCATCTTCCAGGACACCAATTTCAATTCCATTTCATTAGCCATTGAAGACAAGAATTAAAATGATTTATTCTACCATATGGAGAAGATTGTAGACTAGGACAATGATGAATATCCTAGTGTTGTATAAGAAAATTTAGACATCTTGGTGCTCAAGTCTACAATAATGCATAAGGTTGCATCTAATATAGATGTTTTGCCTTGCATAGACTTAGTCTACCAAATGTTTATTCAATCCATGTGTGTAAATAATATGATTAAGTCTTTCAATTAGGATAATGACATTGCTTTCATATTTGGGCTAGCATTTTAGGCTTATTATGATTTTCCCAGACCAAATATTATTTACAATCAAGAAACTCTCACCTAATGGTTTAAAACACACAACATCAGAGAGGTTTTGAGGAACTAAGCAAAAAACAAGGGGAGGTACATTTGTAAATCTAAGATTAACTAGATCCCCATCACCCAATTCTGGAAGGGGATAAGAATGGGGATGACAATGATGAATAGGTTATATGGGGTCAAGGACACCAAACACATAGATGAGAAGTGGGTTCCACTTGTATCCATGATCATAGATGATGCCAACATTCCCACTCTAAGAGAGATCATTTCCTATAACTTAGCAAAACAAATAATGAAGGTCATGGCCAACCAAGGAGATAATTTCTATATGATGTCTTTCTTGGTTGATACCATATATGCTACCTAAAAGTTTCTCCAATTCAACAATTGGGATATAAATCCTAAAGTGGACCATGCCCCATATCTTCTCAAAAGTAATATTTTACAAGTACAAGCAAGTGATGTAGGCAATTACTGATAATTTCTACCCAATTGTATACAAGTGCATCCATAAGATTCACATGCCTAGGATATCTAAAGAAATTAGGAAAACACTCGACACATTGGGAGCATACAAGTACTATCTAAACTACATAGTAATAAGGGTAGTCAAAATCAAGACAACCCCCTATAGTTTACCTACCACAGTACTAGAGAAGCTAGTGGAACAAGAGATCTTCCAACTACTGAAAGGGGTAGATGGATTATGAAAGAATAAGAAAAAATGACTAGTCCATCCTCAATTATATAATATTGGCCAATTTAAGATTAAAAACTAGAACTTAGTTATGGATTCTATCAATCAAAGGTCCACCTTTGGTTTATAAAAGTATATTAATAGGTAATGATACCTTGTGCATCTAACATTCAATCACTACGTCAAGCACATAATAGACCTAAACATTACATACCATCATGAGCCTAAATATGGAGAACAATTCTACATCAATATAACTAATGACACTGAGTTGAAGCATAAATTGAAGGCTGCTAATATCCCATTGGTGAAAGGGAGGTTAGATGATGTAGAGTTTTACTAGGTTTTTAAACATCAATAAAATCAAGCTAGTGGATCAACATCTACAGATCATGATATTAGTATTAAGGAAGAAATATTGACTAACACATAACTCATTCATAATATACTAGAGACATTGTCCCCCACTTCAGATAAGGGAGGGGATGATATAGGAAAACATATTAGGTAGGCATCTACTTCAGAATCCCCATCTAACAACCCATCCTAACTATAAATTGATACTTTAGTTCAAGAAAAACTTTCAATGGAGGTAGTAGTTACATCTACCCCAACACAATTAGCCTCATCATCAGGGTTACCTCCCTTACTTCTTATTAGGGAATAACCAAGTATAATAGGTTAGGAGTGTGTCTATTTACCCCCTTCATTCTTTTATAAAAAACCGTTGAGCATATTTGGTGAGCCCCCATATCTAGACCATGTGAACCTCTTACCCTATCATCCCCTCACTATACCTTCTATTAGACCCATGACCATGTCATTTCCCATCATCAATCCCTTTATCATATCCTCCACTTCTAGAGTCTCAGTAGTGGCCAATTTACCCCCAATTATGCCCAGTCCTATGCTTAGACTAGGTCTCTAACTACCTAAGAAGAGTCCCACTTTTATCATTCCCCAAGTTCCCTTGTTCAAAACTATTGCTTCAACTATCATTACTTCCATTTCACCTTTAGGAGTGACACTTACCTCTTTATCCCCCACTTCTACATTTTTACTACTCACATCCAAAGTTTCCTCCCACACATTTGCTTTCCAAGGACGGACTCCAGCCCAACAATTGCCTCCATTGTTGTACCCTCCAAGTGGTTCTTTAAACAAATCATGGATTAAACATATGAAAATGTCTATAATGGAGAACCTAAATTTGGTCATAATAGACCCTCTTCAGGTCACATTGTAATTTGACAAGAAGGTTGAGGAAATGAAAAGGGTGACCAAGAAGAAGGTCACCCATCCAAACCAAATAATTGTATACAAGTTAGAGGAAACCTTATTTTGGATCATTAAGACAAAGGAAGCCATGCCAAGCTAACAAAAATATTATGAGGAGAACCCCCTCTCAGATCTTTAAGTATATGGTGATGTAGCAGTTGAATTTATTTAAAAAATGCAATAAAAAGTAGCTAGCTTAGAGTAGCAGCATAAGGACAAATTACCAGAGGATACCATAACTAAGGTAGAATATTCTATAGAAGAGATGTTTGACACATTGAACACCATGGCCCAATATAAGGTAAAGGGAGATAAAATATACAATAGGATCCTCAAGGTAGAGGCTGTATATGGGACATATGATAGAAAGATAATCAACTTGATGAAGTTGATCAGAATGAATAAGTTTGAGGACTTAAATCTCATCCCATTATACCTTTGCTTAGCATCCTAGAGTTTCCTAAGACCTGGACCAAATATCATTATAAAATTAGATTCCCCATTAGATCTTTAAAAACCCATAATAAGGATTAAAATGATAAAGGGAGACATAGGAGATTCAAATCACACCCTACCTCTCTAATAAGACAACATCTGCATCCTCTATTTTACATCTGGCTAGTCATGGCATGGTTAGGAGGATCTTTTGTAAATGTGCTTAGCCCTATGCATGATTTTCTAAAGAACCTATTGTAACATAGATATTAGCCCTTTGAGGAGATGTAAAATCTCTCCTCATCCAAGTGGCATAATAGAAACACCTCTAGGCTTGTGGGTAACCTACAGATGAGGTGAATCTCTCGATAGGGCTAGCTCCCTCGATGTACCACTTTAGATTACAACTACACATAAACATTGGGGGTGAAAAGGGAGAGAGATAAATAAAATCAAAATATTATAAGGGATGTGATACACATAATAACATGACTTCCAACCAATACCGTGTTACACATGAGAACAAAGGATAAATTGAACATACACTTCTTCAATCTATGTCTTCTCACATCAATGTTACATTATGAGGTTATGGATGAGTGACTTAAGATAGGAGTAATAGACAAGGGGATTTGAATGGCACTAGTAAATAGACTACTAACTCAAACTTGGAGATCTCCTAGAACACTTCACATGCCTTGCAAGAAGAGGCTATAAATAGGTGAAAAAATGAAATAACATGCTAAGGAGTCTATAGTTTTCACTAAGCAAGATTCATCATCAAATTGAAAACACTATGAATAGTCATGAAAGAGGTAAAAATAATTAGTCTTATTGATCAAATGGTATGATTTTGAGTAGGGATTTTCCATATTCAATTGGATCATAAGTTACAATGGCCAAAATGGTTAGTTCTTATAGAACTTGAGAGAGAGAGGAGAAGAGAGAAGTCCAAGGGTCACAAGGACACTTGTCAAGATGAGAGAATTAGTTACTTGTGCATGATAAGAGGATTTGTGATGAACCATTCAAGGTTATTATGTCCAAGTGTCTACCCAAGTCATCAAACTCTTGCAAAGAAGCATAAAATCCTCTTAATTGGCTCAAAACAATTGCCTTCATGATTGGCCCTATTTGAATGCCTCATAACTAACTAGGACCAGGTATAATGCTTAGAAATAAGGGTAAAGGTATTAATGATTCCTCTCCATGAATTTGTTGTAGTTTTGTCATTAGAATCATCCCAAATTGAGATATCATCATCTAATGTCAAGAAAACTCCTCTTCCATGCACCTTGCACACTTGGCATCAAAATTGGAATTAGTTTCCCATTAAAATCCTTATGATGGAGTAGATTACACCTTTCAATATGCTCCATGGCCTTATATACACTAAGGACTCATTAAATTTATCTCACTTGAATTTTTCCACCCTTCTCACTAGTTTGTCCTCTAGGCCAATTTTGGCTAGCTGAGATGAGATATATTGTTTACACACTTAGAAGTTTTTCTGGAGTATTAAATTTAAATGATGGGTTATATCAAGTATATATCTTCCTCCCAAATTTTGTTTCATCTTCAAACTCCTAGGACCTACAAAATATAGAAAAATGGTCAAAAATACCCTATTTTTCACCCCATTCATACATGTCCATTTAGATAAAAAGCATGGGAGGGAGATTTAGTGAGTCCTATACAACTGTCAATATATTTCATGAGAAAATTATTCCATTTTATCAGCTATCCAAATCTATTTTCCCTATTGGGTCTCTAGCAAGGGTTTTGGAGGGTTTTAGGTCTATTTCCACTCTTAAGGTTTGTTCATAAAAACTTGACATTGTAATTGAAGAAAAATTCCACAAACATGTCCTTAAAGGACCTTATTAACCTACCTAAACTCCATTTTCCTCCATTCAAAGCATCATGAAATATATGAGCACTTGAACCTCTCTTATCGAGCTTATTTCCTTATTTTCCTATAGGTCTAATTTAGTTATGAGCTAAAAATGGATTTCCTTAGTTTTATTCTACAAGGTAAAATACTTAACATGACTAATGTACCTATATAGGTATTATCCAATATTTTTTATCATCCCTATAAATTCAAATATAAATTTTACCTTCTTTTTGGATGTTAGGCCTAGTTATGCCTAACAGGCTTGAATTGCTCTTGAAGCCCAAAATGAGTTTTGATGATTTCATTTTCATCTAAAAATATTTATCACCTTTGTATCCACCTTAAAAACATGTTTCAAAAATTTATAATTCCAAAACAAGTCTATAAGTTAAAATCTCCTCTCAGTTTTGCTTTAGGCCTAAACATGCTTAGTATGGCTGACTACAAACTCAAGAATATGAATCACTATATTAAGCTTAAATATATTTAAAAAGGATCCTAGTACTCAATTATGTGTTTCTAAACCCTTTACACCTTATTTTTATGTTTAACCAACTCTTTATATCACCCTAACACCCTTCTTTCCCTAAATGATAGTGAATGTATGAGGGGAAGTACCCCCTATCTGAGATAAAATAGGGTTACTTCCCCTATTATCTCAAAAAAATTAACCTTTTAATAATTTAATAAAGTGGTAGGGACCTCACACACGAAATTTTAGTCTATTTAAATCTATTTGACCTCTCAAAACTTTAAATTCAAATACTAGTTCCTACGCACAAGGACTGTGTGCAAAAAATTCCAAAGTGGACTATGATTTTCATTATGAGATTATAACTATGAATATTATACACATCATGAGTATTATATTAGAATTATAGGACCATGGTTGATATTTTCCAATCTCTTTTATATCATATAACTACAATTCCAACTTTGAAAGTAACAACCCTTAAACATTGTTTGCTTACTATGTTTTGATTATGTTTCTACCACTTTTGACCCTACTTGTAGGTGTTTAAGATTAAGTTAGGAATTTAATACATGTTTATAGTTATTAATAATGTTTCCATAATGTTTTAACATCTATTATACTTAAAATCACTTTGATAAATCCTAAAATATCCCTTAGACATATTGTCACTGCTAACTGATTACCTGTAGGTGACTGTAGGTAACTCTATAGATGACTTTTACTCCCCAAAACCTATGCTAAGGACCTTTATAAAAATTTTATATATTATATTCATTTAATTATTATATAATTTTTATTTAACCATCTCTTATACATTGTAAATTCTTGAACATAACTCCTTATGTCATTAACTGTGTTACTCCTTGGAAACCCTACCTGTAGGTTATTTTGCAATGGTTAAACATTGGAAACAATGTATACACTCCTTCAACACTATATTGATATTAATTGATACATTTTGGACTCAATTTTATCACTTGATGCATTTCTCACACTCAAAACACTATCTCTCTATTCACTACCTAGACAGTCAAATATAGCTGACTGTAGGTGCATGTTTATGATGCAAAAAAGGCCTATAGGTGTTGATAAGACATTACAAAACCATTGATCAAATTATATATTTAAATTTTGTATCATTATCACTTCATTAATCCATTAAAGGAATAATAACATTCTTTAAAATACTTTGAATTGTCAAGGTCATTTATACTTTCAAACACCGTAGAATATATTATCTGGAATCAATATTGTTATGGGCAACTTTAGGCTTTTCAAATACTATCCTCCACTTTATTTTTACCCATAAAAATTTATTAATGTATTTTACCTACCATAGGATTAAATACAAAACCATTTTCGTGTATAAAAATTCTCCATAGCGCTATTTTATGATCCTTGTAAAAGGCCTAGGTCATCTATTTTGCATCTTTAGGGCAAATAGTCCTAAACACAGTCAATTTATGTTTGGGAGGTAACATTCAACCCTTTTATAAAACTTATATAAAAGTATACCATGATACTACATCATTTTAATACCTTAATTGGGGGTGTAAACCATGTTTCAACCTTTCTATATGGATTTTAGGCTTTCTGCTAAGGCCACCTGTAAGTCATGATTTTCAAGTCTATAAATAATATATGTAATTATGAAAAATTTGCAATATTTTTATTATTTATTGAGTTATGAACCAAAATAAACCTCCCAAATGTATTTATCATGTATCAAATATCTTTACACTACTACCAAGACTCCTATCATAACATGATGTCATCAATAAAGGCTACAGGTGCATGGTGGGCTACATATAGGTAGTGAGGATGAGTTTGCCAATGTATTGAAGGATTTTTCCTTCTCAGTCAATTAATATCTCCTAAATGTGTGTTTAAATATATTATAAGGATTTTCAAGCTCAAAACTGGCTATTTTACTTCTGCTTAATGTTGAAACTCTTCATGAAAGCACTTGAAAGTGTACTTTTTTGTCACATGATTGTATGACACTCAAAAACTAAATTTTCATGGAGATTTATTTAGATAAAGAAATTGATATGACATGAGATCAAAAATAACATTATAAAAATGAGTTAGACTTATCACAACCCACTGGAGCCATTTTTCAAAGCATGAAATCTTGAACATGGTGAAAACCTACCTATCATCCCAAATAAGGCCAATATGCTAACTTGAGATGGTTTTCTCACCAAAACACCATGAAAATTTAAAATAAGAATTTATAGCATCTAATAAGGTATAAAAAATCCTTTGGAGTCAACATCACCAATTATTTCATGTGGACTTTCCCAAAATGGATAAAAACCCATAGGGTACATGAAATAGCTAGTAGGAAAGTATAGTTAACTTCATGAGGATGGTTAAAAAATGAAAATACATAATTATTTGAAATAATTATATGTAAATTAATATATATGAGTGTGATACAACCTCCCAGAATCATTTGACTTGAAACCTCTTCAACTATTTGTACTGAGTAAAAACCTAAAGGTCACTTCTACATACCAAGAAGGGTAAAAAAGTAACAAAATGGAACTTATAAAGAAAAAAATGTTTAAATAAGTTTTATTAATCTTAATAGACAAACCATGTTCCTCTCGCATGTGGCACACTTCCCCATGAGTCGTACAAGTGCCAAACTCACCTTTTTCCTCAAGAAAATTACTTTTTCTTTTGATGAACCTAAAACTTTTTAGTTATGTTAGTTTATTAAGACCTATAATGACAAATGAGATGTGAAATAACATTTTATAACCCATACAACTCATTAAATGCTCAATTTTGACCCTTAAAATGACTCAAAAGGACTTTTTGGCTAATAAAATAAGTTACCAAGGCTAATATAACATTGAATAACATTAAATGGCCTATGATATACCTTATAAAAAAATATTAAACCCCTTAAAACACTTAAAAGTCAATTTTTTTACTAGGGGTGCCCTAATTTGACCTAAAAGTCAAATTTAGTCAACAAATTGGTGACTCATAAGGGTAGTATGCCTACTATACTAACTAGACTAGTAGACCTATTAGTCCATTAGGCTTATAGAGTCATTTTAAGTCTAATACAAACAAGAAAACCTTTGACCACAATATTTTATTAAGATAAGAACACTTGATTACCTCAACCACATAAAACAAGGAGACACACAAAACAAGACAACAAACTAACAAGGCACACACACACACACATGTGTTCAAAGCACTTAGGGGACTGAAAACAAACTATAATGCACACCTAGTAACTAATCATACCTCACTTATAGGATCAAAAGTAAAACTTCTTGAATCATCTTCATAGTGAGATGAAACATATAGTTAAGCATGTTTCTCCTTATATTGAATACTTTGTGGACTAAACCTATTCCTTGGCACTTAACTTAATCTCCCCTCAAGTAGATCATCCTCAAATAGGTCTCCAATTTATATATATTCCTCTTTAACATGTTCACATACTTCATACTTCTTCCCACTCTATATTTCATGGCTAACTTGTATCTGTTTAGTAGGCATGGCTTCAAGAGTAGTTTCATGTTATTTAGAAGATTGAGCCTAATAGAAGCTTATTCCATCCTTTAAGAGATGAATTATTTCTCCCAACTAATTCAGAGGATGATATCCCATCTTGACGACTTCAAACATGTCATCATAAAATGCATATGCCTCTTGAAATGATAGATTTGAAAGGATGTTTTTCCTTTACATACTTGAGTGTCAAAGCTGCCTTCTCCATTTATTAATAGATCATATCCTCTTTGAAGATTAGTATATCCTACTCTAATTACTTCAAAAAAATCATCTAAATGATGATTAATAACTTGTTCTTTTTCATCAATGACATGTTGGAAAATGTCATCTTGTTCATAATCACTTGTAATTATCTCTAAATAAGTATTACACCCCTTGAGAAACTCAAACTCATTACAAATGTTTTAAAACTTATACCAAAATTCTTCATCTTCCTCTTGATTATAATCATGAAGGGAAACACCAATAGAAGCTACTTCTTCCTCTGCTTTAGAATTGAAAAAGGATTCATCCAAAACTTCTTCTTCAATACAAGGAAGGCATTCTTCATTATCAACCAAACAAGAAGACTCAACACCATTCACCTCTTCTTCAAAACTTAAGATCTATTGAGGGATTTCAAATTCTATCTCAGCTATCATAATATGATCTTTCTTCTCAATGGCTGTAAGATATTCCATCTCTTTCTTTGTGATTCCAAGACTTTCCATTTTGAAGTCATGTGACTTAGTCCAATGAGGATACCAAGGAACTAGGCTTTCTTCAAGCAAGAGTTCTAATTTTTTATCAACTAACTACTCCTCATTAGGTTCCCATACCATAATTCCATCAAGGAAAAGGGTTATGGGGTGAGTACATGATGAACTAGTTATTGAAGGTGGCGCATAGAACTCAAACTCAGATTAAGAATGAAATGGGGATGATTCTTTTGGAAGCTCTTGAGGAAGGGAAGGCAAACCTTATGTTAGAACAACTTGATTTTCGTCCTTCCACTTCAAAATCACTTCATTCATATCTGATTTAGCTTGAGGACTCTCTTGAGGAAGGGTGGATACATTGTGTTTAGGCATGGGATCTTCTTTTGGGTCTAAACCTTCCATCACACCTTGACTTAATAGTCTCATCTTTGCCTATAAATCTTAAATTTGCTTGGTTGGGTTCTCTTGGAAAAGTCTTACTTGAAGTTAATATGCATAGTAATGAGGAAAAGGAGTATAAGAGGGCTCATATGGAGGACAAAAATTTTCTTGAGGAAGGGTGAGAGGGGTTTGTGTAGGATCAAGATTCTTCTCCACTTCACACTCTTTATCAAGAATTTTCTCTTATTTCTTTCCCCATGACTCCACTATCTTGTTACAACTTTGGATATTTGGATTATGAGTCTCATTTTTAGGTGGTGATGTAACTTGAGGGGTGGATGAAGTATTCAATGAACTTGGAATCTCCTTAGGCTTGTAATCTCCACCTTGTATCCAACTTGGAATGGCATATTTATGGGTCTCTCCTTGAGATGAGGATGCAATGTGAGAGGGAAATGAGGACATGAACTCCACTTACTTTACTACCAACATGGACTTCTACATATGCATATTAGCCAACTCAATTTTCCTATCAAGATTAGCTTCACAAATAAGTTTCCTCCTTTCAATTCTCTCTTCTAACTGATTGGGAAAAGGATGAATTTGATATCCTTGATTGGGCTCATGATTAGGGATAAAATATGGTTGATATGGAATTTAGGGAAGTGAATATAAATTCTGATAGGTTTGGTGAGTTTGCCTTTCATGAACTCCTATCCTATTCTCCAAGGAAGAAACTAGGCCACTCACATCAAGCATCTCACTTGTGAGCCTTTACCAATTGGCTCTCTCTATAGGTACCCACTCTCTTTTAACCAAATATAATGCTTCTCTAACCTTATGAATAATATGGATAAGAACATATTGACCACATCCTCTTAGATTATTAAGATCCAACATATACCTCTCATAGCCCAAAAGTGTCTTCTTGAAGGTGGAAATGGATTGACTTGATAAGTGTCTAGGTTAACTAGGAGCAAGACATGGAGAAGACTAATTGTAGGACTAGTATACTTCATGACAAGGCTGATTAAGAACTTGTTCATGTTGATAAGGAATGGCACAAGCTTGAAAAGTCTCACCAACTTGTGTAAAATAGTGTGCAACACCAAAATTAGCCATAAAACTTCATTGAAAGCAAGAACACAAAGGAAAATGTTACCAAAAATCTTCAAAGGATAACCAAGGATGATTGACTAGATAATATATCTTTAGATTCATCATTGATGCTTTGATACATGCCTCTAAAGGTTGATTGTTGAGAGACAACACCAAAATTCTCTCAACTTATTAGACCAAGAGTCCTACCAGGCATGCCAAAAACTATTTTCACTTGGATTTATAACCTTTGAGGAGATGTAAAATCTCTCTTCATCCATGTGTCACAATGGAAACACCTCTAGGCTTGTGGGTAGCCCAAGGATGAGGTGAATCTATAGATAGGGATAGCTCCCTTGATGTACCAATTTGGATTGTAACTACAACTAAACTTTGGGGGTGAAAAGGGAGAGAGATAACTAAAATAATACTATTATAAGGGAGGTGATACACCAAATAACATGATGACTTCCAACCAATATCATGTTACACATGAGAACAAAGTAGAAACTAAACATGCACTTCTTCAATGTATGTATTCTCACATCAATGTTACATTATGAGGTTATGGATTAATTCCTTAGGCTATGAGGAATAAACATGGGTACTTTAATACCACTATTGAATATGAATTCTCCAATAGGTTTTAGTGGTCATCTAAAGCCAAATATAAGGTTGATCTTCTTTTTAGATGCTAGGCCTAGTCATGCCTAAAGGCTTGAATAGCCCTTAAAGCCCAAAATAAGTTTTTATGATTTCCTTTGCATATAAAAAAATTTATCACATTTTTATCCACCTTAAAAACATGTTTCAATAATTCAAAATTTCTAACCAAGGATATTGGTGAAAATGTCCTCTCAATTGGGTTTTAGGGCTAAACATGCTTAGTAGGGTTAACTATAAACTCAAGATCATGGAGAACTCTATTGAGCTTAACTCTCTTAAAAAGGTTCCTCATATTACCTTGTTTGTACCTCAACCCATTACACCTTCTTGGGAGGTTTAACAAACTCTTTAGATCATCCTAACACCCTTCTTTCCCAAAATGATAGTGAATGCATGAGGGGAAGTACCCCTATCTTAGACAAAATAAGGGGTAATTACCCTATTATCTCAAGAAAAATTAACCTTTTATGGTTTTAATAAATTGGTGATGACCTCCCACACTAAATTATAGCCCTAGGTCAATCTATTTGACCCCTCAAAACTTTAAATTCCAAGACTGGATCCTACACACAAGGACTATATGCAAAGTGGACTGTGATTTGTATTATGGGATCATAAATCTACCTATTATACACATCATGATGATGATGATATGAGAATTATAGTATCATGGTTGATATGTTCCAATCTCATTTATCTCATATAGCTACAATTCCAACTTCAAAAGCAACAACCCTTACACATTGTTTGCTCACTATGTTTTAACTGTGTTTCTACCACTTTTAGCCTTGATTTTAGGTGTTTATGCTTGATTTATGTCTTTAAGACATGTTTAGAGTTATTACTAAGTTTTAGATTATGTTTTATCATTTTTTAGACTTAAAATCACTTTGAGAAAGCCTAAAATATCCCTTAGACATATGGTCCCTGCTAATTATTTACCTACAATCACCTACATGTGACTGTAGGTAATTACATAGATGAATTTTACTCCACAAAACCTATGTTAAAGACATTTATAAACCTTTGAGATATTAGAGTCATTTATTTCTTATTTGACTTAAATTGACCCATCTCTTATGCATTTCCAATGCTTGAACATAACTCCTCATGTCACTGACTATGTTACTCCTCAAAAACCCTACCTATAGGTTATTTTGTAATGGTTAAACATTGGAAACAATGTATACACTAATTTTTAATCTTTTAATATTACTTGATACATTTTGGAATCATATGTCTCACTTGATGCATTTCTCATACTCAAAACATTATCTCTCTATTCACTTCCTAGATAGTCAAACATAGTTGACTGTAGGTGCATGTTTATGATGCAAAAAAGGCTTGTAAGTGTTGATAAGACCTTGAAAAATCATTGATAAAATTCTAAATGCCCATTTGGTATAATTTTCACTTCAATAATCCATTAAATAAAATATTATTCCTTAAAATACTTTGAACTATCAAGTTCATTTATACTTTAAAACCCTATAGATTATATTATCTAGAATCAGTGTTTTTATGGGCAAATTTAGGATTCTCAAAGAATATAATCCAATTTATTTCTACCCATAAATTTTTTTAAAGGTATTGTACCTATAAAATTATTAAATAAAAAACCATGTGGGTGTAGCAAAAGTCTCCACAACCTTATTTTATGATCTTTTCAAAAGGCCTAGGTTCTTTGTTTTGCATCTTTAGGGCAGACAGTCCTAAATACAATCAATTTGTGTTTAGGAGGTGACCTTCAACCCTTTTTATCAATCCAAACTTAGATAAAATTATACCATGATCATTCATCATTTTAATACCTTAAGGGTGGGTGTCAACCATGTTTCAACCTTTCTATATGGATTTTAGGCTTTCTGCCTAGGCCACCTATAGGTGGTGATTTTTAGGTCTCCAAATAATATATGTAATTATGAAAAATTTACATTATTTTGACTATTTATTGAGTTTTGAACCAAACTAAACCTTCAAAATAATTCCTCATGTCTCAAATATCTTGACACCACTACCAAAACTCCTATCATAGCATGATGTCATCAATAAAGGTTGTAGGTGTATGGTGGGTTACATATGGTTAGTGAGGATGAACTTGTCAATGTATTAAAGGCTTTTGACTTCTCAATCAATTTATATCTCCTAAATGTTTGTTAAAATGGATTATAAGGATGTTCAAACTCAAAACTAGCTATTGTTCTTCCCTTTCAATTTTGAAACACTCCATGAAAGCACCTGAAAGTGTACTTTTCTATCACATGACTGTATGGCACTTAAAAATTACATTTTCATGGAGATTTATTTTGAGATATAATTTTAGATAACATGATAGAAAAAATCACATTTTTTACATTATATTAGACTATCACAACCCCCTAAAGCCATTTTTCAAAGCATGAAATCTTGAACATGGTGAAAAGTTGCCTCTCATCCCAAATAAGACCAATCTACCAACATGAGATGGTTTTATCACCAAAACATAATGAAACTTAAAACTAATAATGGATGGAATATTAGAAGTATAAAAAATCCTTTGGAGTCAACATCACCAATTGGTTTGTATGGACTTTCCCAAAATGGAGCAAAACCCATAAGGTACATGAAATAGTTAGTAGAAAAGTATAGTCAACTTTATGAGGATGGATCATGAAGAACATGCTACCATTATTCAAAATAATTATATGTAAATAAATGAATAGGAGTTTAATAAAACCTACTAGAATAATTTTACTTGAAAACTCTTCATTTATCCATCTTGAGCAAAAACCTAAAGGTTATTTTAGCATGCTAAAAGGGTGAAAAATAGTAGAATGGTTTTGAGACAAAAATGACACTTTAAAATTAAACAAAACATGAAAGTGATATTGGATAAGCTGAAGAGCACAACATGATCCTCTCCCATGTGGCACACTTCCCCATGAGTTGTATAAGTGCCAACCTCCCCTTTTTCCTCAAGAAAACTACCTTTTCTTCTGATGAACCTACCACTTTTTAGTTATGTAAATTTATTAAGAACTATAAGGACACATGGGATGTGACATCACATTTTTAAACCTTCACACTTCCCAAGAAACCTATATAACTCATTAAATGCTCAATTTTGACCCTTAAAATGACTTAAAAGGACTTATTGGCTAATAAAACAAGTGACCAAGGCTAATATAATATTAAATGGCCTATGATATACCTTATGACCAAATATTAAACCAACTAAAATACTTAAAATACAAATGTTTTAGTAGGGTGCCCAATTTGACCTAAAAGTCAAATTTGGTTAACATAACCTTGAGAAATACCTCCCTCTCTTCAATCCATCTGGGGGTATAACTATAGAGGAGCATATCAAGTATTTCAAGGTTACCTTTAGGCTTATAGACATCATCCATGAAGATGTATCCTAAAAACTCTTTCTATTCACCTTCAAGGAATCTACCTATGATTGGTTCCTCAATTGAATAAAGGATTTCATCACAAGATGGAACCAGTTCAATGATACCTTCATCTCATAATTTAGAAGGCTCATCAGTCTTGGGATCATTTAAAAATAGTTCACTATCCTAAAGTGAGATTAGAATGAGCCCATAAGAGATTTTAATGCAAAATTTTAAAATATATATAGCCTTGCCATAGCTCCCTACTAACCTGTAGATGATCTGGCACTAGAAATATATAAAAATACCCTATATCCCATGACTATTATCTTCATATGTAGGGCCATAAACATCAATGCACTTCCATATGCATATGTATAGGTTATACACATTGATGATCAAATGCACCCACAAGGGCACCCTACCTTTGTCATCTTCAACATTAACCCAACTTTACCTACTCTAGATTTTGTCCCAAATCCAAACCAAAATATGCCTTCATTAAATCAGATACCTATCCTCAATCATGCAGCTCCTGGCCAACAATTAGGATTCTTCAACCAGTCTAATGTTAGGGCTCATCCCCCGAACAAAAATTAAGCTTTAGTACCTATTAACAATTCTAACACCCAAAGCATTGTCCAAAACCCAATTTAGAACACTAAGACTGAATCCTCAAAGGAATACTTGGAAGCAATTCAAAGGATGGTTCAAAAACTAGGTAGTGATTTTAGAAAATTTTAAAGGTTAATGGGAAACATGGGGGAAGGTTCTAATATAAATCACACATTTACAAAGTATAATAGGTTTTATAATAATAACAATAGTAATTAACCACTACCCAATAATATGCCTAAAATAAATATATGTGAATTAGCCTTACCTAAGTGGTGTAGGGTTAATAACATTTCCCAACATGGAGAGTTAAATTGCATAAAATTTTGAAAAACTTCAAAGATGTTCTTTGGTGAGTTATAAAGTTATGATGTTGTCTCTAACAATCAAGACAATACTGGAAATTCAAAAAACACAAGAGCACCTGATAGTGGGTATGACTCCACCAAAATAGTCCTCTTAGTCAAAACTTATTAGTTTCCTAACCAAGAGGAAAATGGGCTAAGAGTAACATGAATGAGATTTAGGATTTCCAAAAATAACATAAGATCAATTATGCCTTAAGGAATAGAGCCCAAAAGGAACCTACAAGAAATTCCACACTACTTAACAAAGTTGATACTCCCCTCAGTCATAGAACCAACAATGATCCTCCTCCTTTAAAGGGAAAAGATACTCAACTAACTATAAAGTTGGCTACAACTAGATCCAAATGTGGGTACAACATTGTGTAAGATATGAAGAAAATCAAAGCCAACATTACTCTGTATGGGATTTCCCAAATCACTAAGAAACATGATTTAATACTAAAATCATTAATGGATAAATTAGACAAAGATAAAGACAAATCTACGAATGCAAATATGGTAATGTAAAAAATAAATCTAAGGTTCCTCCATTTTTATTAACTATTATAATCTTTGGGAAGAATGTGTATAATTGTTTTCTTGATTCTATATCATCTTCTAACATAATTCCTATAGGTATTTATGAAAAGTTGAGACTGAATCTAATTAAGTTTGATAGAGTTTGTGTCCAGTTAGACAAGTCAAAAGTTAAGGTGGTAGGATAACTATTGAATATCTATATGCAATTAGCTCATGAACTTTGGATTCAATATTTCATCGATATTCAATTCATTGAGATCCCATAGGCATATAGGGTGTTATTGATTAGAGACTAGATAAAGTCCTTAAATGGATGCATGTATATGGACTACTTGCATATGTGGTTACCTTGGAAGGGTGTGCCTAATCAGACCCAAATCAAATGAGAGCCAAGGATGAAGTTCATGATCATAAAGTATAATGCCAAGAAAAAAATGTAAACTTCACTCTATCAACTTAGACATGTATGATCTTGATACTACCTATTTGAGTGAAAGTAACTCAACAACCAAGGATGAAGGATTTTGGTTGATGTAGTTTAATAGTGTGAGAGCCAAGTAAGGATCAGGGGTAAGTATCATATTAATGAATCTAATTGGTAAGTAATATATATAATCTTATAGACTCTACTTTCCGTGTACTAATAACCTTGTAGAATATGAGGCCCTAATCTTAAGACTCTAATTCACCATCAAACACAAAATAAGGAAATTATTAGTATGTGGTGATTTGGATTTAGTCATCAAGTAGGTAAATAGTCAATACTAATGCAAGATTTGTTAAATGAATAAATATAAATTTAGAGCACAGGATATAATCAAAATATTCAAAGTGTTTAACATTACCTCTATACCTAATGATCAAAATTAGCAGTTGGACATGTTGGCTTTGACAGTAATGAATCTAGCCCCACTTGAGGCCCTCAAACAATAAAAGTTTACAATAGATATGATATCTTGCCCTTCTATACCATAAAACATTAATCACTTCTATGTGTTTGAAGATAATAAGCAAATCATCAAATTCATGACTATTTCTAGAGTCTTTGACTCACATGTAATCCATGAGAAATATGAAGAGTCTGTAGAAGAGTTCAAAGCTGGCAATGATGGCAAAATCCAACTAAAGAAGAATAGAATTATTAAGGGTAAAATATCTCTAGAAAGGATATTCAACCAAGACAAGACAACAAGTGGTGTCAAAGAACCCAAAGTAAGGAGAAATTATTACAAACATCAACATCGAGCTTATCTACACCAATGAATAAGTATCCAAATCTACTAAGATATTGTATAGATTCAAGGATGTCCTTGTATTGTCTTATGAAGATCTCAAAGTCTTTGACACCCAGGTCATCACTCATATGATCCATTTAAAAAGAGCATGAAAATATTTTTGGTAGAGGCAAAGACCTACCAACCCAACTTTGAACCTTCTAATCTATAAAGAGGTAAATAAGTTACTAGACACAATGATAGTCTTCCCAATTAGATAATTCACATGGGTGGCTAACTAAGTCCCAGTTAGGAAGAAAAATGGTGATGTTAGACTCTATATAAACTTTATAAACCTCAAAAAATCCTTATAAAAGGATAATTACCTATTGTCTTATTTAGATGAGGTAATGAAGATGGTTAGTAGCTCTCAAATGATGTCCTTTCTTTATGGCTTCTCGGGTTATAACCAAGTGTTGGTTAGCAAAGAAGATAGAATGAAGACTGCCTTCATAACCAAGTGGGGAACATTCACATATAGAAGGATTCATTTCAAGATCATTAATGTTGGGGCCACCTTTTAACATACCATGGAACATGTATTTCATAGATTGATTGGTAAGTGCATTATTATCTACATGGATGACTTGACCATTTTCTCTAAAAACATAAAAGACCACATGATACATCTTCAACAAGTCTTGGAGAAATGTAAAACCTTTGGTATCTCCTTGAACCCTAAGAAGAGTATATTTTGAGTAACTGAAGGTAATATTTGTGACACATAATCACAAAGTATGATATGGTTATTAACCATGACAATATTAATTCTATTTTCAAAGTTGATTTTCCTAATAGTAAAAAAGAATTAATCATTTTTTGGAAAAATTAACTTTGTACATAAATTCATTTTAGATTTCATAAAAATTGTCATACCTCTAAATGCCATGTTGAAAAATCATGTGAGGGATTATTAGATGTTTGAGGCTAGGAAATCTTTTCCAAGACATCAAATAATCCATAGTAAAAGCACCCATGCTAATAAGCCTAGATTTTTGTAAATATTGATGCCTTTATTCTTTCACTTATGACCACATAATTGTTTTTATCTTAACACATAAGGGAGATGATAAAGAACATCCAATAATGTTCATGATTACAAACCTAAAGGATGATGAAATAAGATACCCACCCTTAGATAAGTAGGCATATGCCTTGGTAAAGGCTGTGAAGAAGTTCAGACAATATATCCTTCAAAACAAAACCCATACCATCATACCTAACCCCACCATTAATTTTATGCTTAACCAGAATAAGTTAGGGCAAAGATGAGGAAAATGGATGACTAAACTTTAGGAATATGACATAGAGTTCAAGTCAGCTAGGATGGTATGGGGCCAAGGTTTAATTCAATTAATTACCAAGATTGACCCTAAATTGATTTCTATATGTAGAAATAGACTAGGTCTCAAGTGAGGAATGGTACAAAGACATCATCTAATACCTATTGAATGGAACTTGCCCATCAAAATTGAAAAGAGATCAAAGATGAATACTCAAGCTCAAAATTTTACACTTCATGATCAAAAGAGGGGTGTTGTATAGAAAAACTATGAGTGAATCTATTTGAGTTGCATTTTCAGGAAGGAAGCTATGGACATACTAAATAATTTACATGAGAAATTAGGAAGTGGATATCCTTTGAGTAGAACCACTACCCATAAAATAATTATGGCAAGTTATTACTTGCCTACCCTATTTAAATATGCATATACTCATGTCTAAGCATGTCATCAATGTCAAGTGTTTGATATTAGATAATTAAGGTCAGCCATGCCTTTATAACTAGTAATTGAAACCAAACCATTTTTGTAATGGGGATTGGACTTCATTAGGGTCATCAATCCTAACTCCTCAATGGGCCAAATTTTGTATTGATAGCCACTGAATATTTCACCAAGTGGATTGAAGAAATTGCCACTAAGAATTATAGGGTAATTGATGTCATCAATTTCCTAGAGGAGAACATCACAATTAGATTTGGGACTTCTTTTTATCTAGATTGTGATAATGGTCCAAATTTCCAATATGTATAATTTATAAAATGGTAATATGACAATAAGATCATTTCTAATTTTTTCTTTAATAATTATCCATGAGGGAATGGTATTACAGATTCAATAATCAAAAACTTGATGAATGCAATAAATAAGTTAGAATATAAAAACCCAAGGGAGTGGTAGTCATTATTAAAATATGCTCTCTAAGTAGATCAAACTAGATACAAATAAGCCTTGAAGTCATCTCCATTATTATTAATGTATGGGTAACAACCAATGTTTCTCATTAATTATAGTTGCCTACTTATGATATCATGGTTAAATACATAGACGATGATGAAAGAATTTAGTTTAGGATATTGAATATTGTCTAGATGGAAGATGATAGAGATGAAGCCCTCAATAACTTCAACAAACACCAAGACATAGTCCAAATGTGGATTGACAAAAGGGTTAAAATAAAAAATTTCTAAATATAAAACTTGGTCTTACTATGGGACAAATCCCATGAGAAAAAAGGTTAACATGATAAATTAATTCCCCTTTAGATCATGCCATATCAAATTGTATAGATATTAGGTGATAATGCATTTAGACTGAAGGACTTGAAAGTAAATGAATTAGCTCTACAAGTGAATGGATAGTAATTGAAGCACTACTTATTAGTTTCCCCTTTGCACCCCCACCAAATTATTTTGACTTACTTTAGTGTAGTGGTAGGTAGGATTATAAAAATTTCCTTTCTACTTTTCTTTCTTATTGTGTGTTTGATTTTTGTCCATTTTCTTTCCTTAGAGTAGTTATTGTGTGTTGTAGATTAGTAATAAGCCCTCTGGACAAGGTTTTTAATTTCTCCTACATTCTTCCCATGTTTTTAAATTTGAATAATTAAGGGATAAAACCCATGTATATCCTAATGAATGGTTGTCCAAATAAGAAATTACACTATGTGTTCATTTAGAAAAGTGGAAGATTTTAATGATAAAGTTATTTTTTCATGGAATATGTGATTTTATTATGATTATGATCTAGTTTTAACAAACATACATTTGACTAAAAGAAAGTCTTGAAATTATGAAGGTCTATACATACTGACTCTTAGTCTCACATCATAAGATTGCCTGGGTAAAACTCAATCACTAAAAGTGAATGGTCCTTGAGTAGAAGTTCTAGAATTCCTTAAAACTTGGCTAAAAACTAGGTTCCCAACCTCCAAGGGTTTGCAAAGAAAAAGAAAAAAGTATGTGTATAAATTTGAAATAGACTTGACACTATAAAATGCATTTTCTTAAAGGTGATTTAGGTAAACTACATTGGGGCTATGGACACCTAGCTAGCAGTGGAGCAAGGCATACAATGGAGCCAAAGGTATCCTAGTTAGGGCTATGGATGCTTAGCTAGTAATAGATTAATTCCCAATCCACCCCATTTAAAATATGAGCATAAAACACACACACACACACACACACACACACACACACACACACACACACACACACACACACACACACACACACACACACACACACACACACACACACACACACACACGCACGCACACACACACACACACACACACACACACACACACACACACACACACACACACACACACACACACACACACACACACAAACACACATGCTTGCCTAGAACCTATGTTCAAAGCCATGAAGCTTAAAGCTGCTGATTCTGAAACCCAAAGGCATGTTAGTCAATCAATTCAAAGCACACACATAGTATGAATGGTCTTTAGGTTTTTAGTCTTAAATCCTTTATGTGTGAATTTTTTAGTTCTAGAGAACCAATTGTGATAATTGTTACATCTTCTAAGGGGTGATTACTTAATGATTACATGCTAAACCAAAATATCTAAATTTTAACATATTGTATGTTTCCTACAAAGGTCACCATTTGTTGAGATCAACATGCCCCATTTGCCAAAAATTGGGACCTTATAAAATTTTGGGTCATTTTCCCTAGGACATACCTTACCATTGGTTCCACATGATAAAAAACCCTTCCTATGACTATAAAAGTTTAAAAATCATATTATTCCATGATAAATGTTAATGGGGTATCTTTTTAAAATGTTTCATTAAATGTCTAGTTCATTGGTTTTCTATTGATCTAATTTGTTTAAAAGTGATCTTGTAAGGGGTTAAAATTCAAAAAACCAAGGTATGATCCCCAAAATGCAATCAAAATTACTTAATTAAGGTTTCCAAACCATAGTATTAATTTGGCTATGTCAAAAATCATAAATACAATACTATGATGTATCTTGATTTAAAATTTAAAATTAGGGTCCAAGTTGGATTTCATACTTAGAGTTTATGAATTTAGACTTGTCGCTTCTCTTTTATGAATTAATTTTCTAAATTTTCAAATTTATTTGCCTTTATGCAGAAACCCAACACAAATCAACCTCAATCAACATATGGTAGCATTGTATGCATTGATCACTTGATTATATAAAGCTTGAGACTTATTAACTTACACTTTAGCCTTCAAAAATAGTCGCAACCTAATGACCCAACTAGAGCATGCAACTTGGCACTTATATGTAACATTTCAAGTTCAAAGGGAAGTTACAAAAGGTCTATGACTAGTGATCCAACCACACCATGCCACTTGGAATTTAGTCATGGTCTTATAATGATCCTATTATTTTCTCAATGGTCTTATAATGATCCTATTATTTTCTCAAGTCTTGTAACAAAACGAACCAATGGTAATGTGCCACTTGTCACTTAATCACTCTATTTCAGCCTATAAAAGAGTTAACGCCATTAAGGCATGCCATACAATGACCAATCATAACCTTTTAATATCCCAACTACTTTCAAGGGTCCTACAATAAAGCAATCCAATCACATCATGACACTTGGTACCTAGTTATCCCCCTCATGACCCCCATAACTAAGGTGAAATATTCAATATCTCAAAGCATGTAATTGCATGAAAACATGAGACCTAACAACTGGTCACTTAAACCTTGGATAGTTAGATGCCATGTAGAAGCCACATTGTATCTTAAACCAATAAGATGATGACACGTAGACCCCTTACCCTATGTTATTATGAAACTATGAAACCTAAAAAAGAGTGATCCAATCAAAATATGACACATGGATAAGTATCACAATAGTTAGGTTCATCAAGAGATTCATATTAAATTTGTACAATAATATGAGCCAATAAGAGCCTGCCACTTGGTAGACCAGTAGGTTGAAGGCCATATCAGCCCAAAATAAAAATGGGTCAATCCATGCAACATCAAAAGGAAGAGAGATATAACCAAAATATGACACTTGGAATAATATCACATAATCCATTCGGATAGCCTAATATTCAAAATAAAAGGTTGAAGTGCATGAAAAGGCACAAGTTTCAAATAAATGTCAAGTATGAAACCTAAATAACACATAGATATCTATGAAGCAACAATTGCTGGTGTGAATTGAATGTTGATGGGGCTCATTTTAGTGGTTATAAATCCAAGTCACCTCAATGGAAAAGTCAAGCCTATAATGGAGGGCCACGTGGATAAATTGAAAGCAGTGATTGACTAATTTTCAAAAGGGGATTTTTGAATCCATTATAATAAAACCAAAGAGCCATGTAGGGTTTAAGTCAAATTAGGTTAAAGGTACTTTCCATTTATGACTCATATCTTTTCATTCAAAACTCTAAAAAATCTAGAGTTTAAAGCTTATTGTGTTAAGGCTTTACATTCACCCTTGTTATTTACTAGATAACTCCAAAGTATTATATGTGTTCATTCAAAATAAAGATAATCCTTAAGCTCATTAATCAAAAAAATTATCAATCATGGCTAAAGAAGGAACATTCAAATTCACCAAGCTAGAACAAGTTTCATTCCTCTATTCATATGGAATGAACATCATCTTTTAGGACACTATTTTTAATTCCATTGCATTAGCCACTAAAGACAAGAATTATAATAATTTATTATACCATGTGGAGAAGTCTGTAGATTGGGACAATGATGATGAGGAAGATCCTATGTTTTATAAGAAAGGTCAGACATTATGGCACTCAGGTTTGTAGGATTGCAAAAGGTTACATCTAATTTAGAGGTCCTCCCCTACATAGACTTAGTCTGCCAAATGTTTATTCAATCTAGGTGTGTAAACAATATGATTAAGTCTTTTAATTTAGGTAATGACATTACTTTCACATCTGGGCTAGCCTTTTAGGCTTATTAAAATTTTCCAAGATTAGATATTGTTTGAAATCAAGAAACTATCACCCAATGGATTAAAACACACAACATTAGAGATGTTTTTGAGGGACTGGATAGGAAAAAGGGGAGGTTCATTTGCAAATATAAGATTAACTAGATCCCCATCACCCAATTATAGAAGGGGGTAAGAATGGGGAGTGAAATTATGAACCAATTACATGGGGCCAAGGACACCAACCACATATATGAGAAGTGTGTTCCACTTCTATCCATGATCATAGATGATGCCAACACTCCCCCTCTAGGAGAGATCATTTTCTACAAGTTGATAGCCCAAATTAGGAAGGTCATGGCCAACCAAGGATATTATTTATATATGATGCCCTACTTGGTTCATACCATTTATGCTACCCATAATTATCCCCAATTCACCAATTGGGATCTAAAACTAAAGTGGATCATTACCCATGTCTTCTCAAAAATAGGAATTTACATGTATAAGTAGGAGATGTGGGAAACTGTCAAGCATTTCTACCTAATTATATACAAGGTCATCCATGAGAGGACCATGCCTAGGCTATCTAAATAAATTAAGATAACAATTAGCACATTAGGAGCATATTGGTATTATCTAAACTACATGGTAATAAGGGTAGTCAAAATCAAGACATCCCCCTTTAAGTTGCCTACCATAGTTTTAAACAAGTTGGCCAAAGAAGATGTTTCCTTCTAGCTACTCATAGGGGTAGATGGATTGTGAAAGAATAAGAGAAAAATGATTTTTCCATCCCCAATTATCCAACATTGTTCTATTCAAGATTAAGAATTGGAACTTAGTTATGGCTATTACTAAGTAAAGGTACACCATTGGTTTTGAAAAGGACACCAATAGGGAATGGGACCTTGCATATTTAATATTTAATCATTACATCAAGCATAGGGTAGTCCTAATCATTACATATCATCATGAGCCTAAGGATGGAGACCAATTTTACATTAATGTAGCTAATGATATCAAGGTGAATCAGAGATTAAAGGCTACTAATATCCCACAAATGAAATGGAGGCTAGATGAGATAGATTTTTACCAAGTTTTTGAACATTAGGATACTCTGACTAAAGCATGAAAAATTATAGTCCATGCTTCTAGTAATGAGGAAGAAATGATGATTGATCCATAACTCAGTTAGAGGATATTGTAGGAATTCTCTCCCACTTTAGATAAGGGAAAGGATGATATACGAAAACATATTAGGTAGGTACCTAATTTAGTATCCCCATCTAGCAGCCCATCCCAAGTATAAATTAATACTTTAGTATAGGAAAGACCTTCATCAGAGGCAATAGTTACATCTACCCCAACACTAAAAACCTCATCATCAAGGTTGCTTCCCTTACTTCCTATTAGGGAGGAACAAAGTATAAAAGTTTAGGAGCATGTCTATTTAACCCCTTCATTATTTTATAAATAACCCTTGAGCATATTTAGTGAGCCCCTCAATCCAAACCATGTGAACCACTTACCTTATCATTCCCTCACTAGACCTGTCATTAGGCTTATGGCCATGCCATTACCCACCGTCAATCCCTTTATCATATCCTCCACTTATAGGGTATTAATAATGGCTATTTTCCCCCCAATTATGCCTATGCCTTTGCTTAGACTAAGTCCTTAGGTACCTAAAAAAAGGCCCACTTTTGTCATTACCCAAGTTTTATTCATAACTAGTGCTTTAGCTATCACTAATTCCCCTTCACCTTTAGGAGTGACACTTCCCTCTTCATTCATGAGCTCTACATTTGTATTAATCACATCCATAGTTTCCTACCACACATATGATTTCCATAGATTGACTCAAACCCAACAATTTCCTTCATCATTGTAGCCTCCAAGTGGTTCTTCAAAAAAATCATGGATTAAATAGATGCAAGTGGCTATAATGGAGAAAATAGATTTGGTCATAATGGACCATCTTTAAGTCACATTAGAATTTGATAAGAAGAATGTGACAATGAAGAGGGTGACCAAGAGAAAGGTCACCCACTTGTACCAAACAACTATATATGAGTTAGAGGAAACCTTATTTGAGATGACTAAGATAAAGAAATCCATGCCACACCAATAATAGTAGTATGAGGAGGAACCCATCTCAACTCTTCAAGCGTATGGTGATGTATATACTGAATTGATTAAAGAAGGGTAGCATAAATCAACTGACCTAGAGTAGTAGCACAAGGCCACTTTACTGAAGGATACCATAACTAAGGTAGAATGGGATGTGAAAGAGATGTTTCACACATTGAACACCTTGTCCCAATATAAGGTAAAGGGAGATAAAATATACAATAGGATCCTCAAGGCAAAGGTTGCATATGGAGCATATGATAACAAGATAATAAACATGGTGAAGTTGATAAAAATGAATAAGTATAAGGACTTAAATATAATCCCCTTAGAGGACTTGATCATTGATTAGTCTTACATAATTGGTATAAGGAAGGCACTAAACTATTGGTTTGATGAAATGAGATCCCTGGGCCAGTCTCTAACTCAACAAGGTGATAGAGTCATCACTTTGATAAAGGATGTTGAGATCATGCACCTTACTAACAATAATGGATCCATTGTTATTGAGGATGCATTCAGGGTTCAGCTGTAGAAATTTATTATAACTTTATAAAGTAGACCATGGCTAGAGAAGTAACCTTTGAATAGGAGATGGTAGATTTGATAGCCTCTACCAATTATAGAATAGAGAAGGCTATAGAAATTAATGAAGCTATAAGACCTCTCCTAAGAAAGCATGTTTCAATGGTATGGCTCATAATCAAGCTATTTAAGGATCATATTATCAATCTAAAATTGATTGATAGTGATTATAAGAGGTGATCTAAAACATGGAGAGGGAAAATAGAAGTTGAAAAATAAGAAACCAACTGGTCACAAACTATAATTATAGGAGCCTCTACCTCATTAGGCCCTCTTGGGATATCTTCTTCTAGAGGTATCACTCTTTCATTTGTTATTAGTTCACATCCATCTTCTTTTACACCATGAGCTTCATCATCAACTACACCAATAGGATCTCTACCCAGTACTTACAAAATGAGATAGCCCTCTGTTGGACTTTCTCTTGATATGAATCATGTACGAAATCCCTTAAATTTCATTATAAAATATTCCCTTGTTTAAATAGGAAATATTCTCTAGTTTTAGGATATTAGGGACCTTGTCTACTGATAGGTGTCATATATCTAGTTGTCTTGTAACCATCTTAGGCCTTCGAAGGCCTATATAGGGACACTCCTCCTTTACTTTAGAATAGAATTTTGTGAGATTAATTTAAAGAGAAAGAATAATTCTTTTAATTTTATCATTATTTTCATACTTTCTTATTTCTCAAATATTTACTAATAACACATGTTTTCATCTATTTCAATGGTTAAATCTGATAACAGGGTTTTGAATGTATCTTGTTAGTTTGTGCTTTTAACTATGCTAACATAGTCTGTATGTATGCTCTATTTTCTTTTTATTCCATTAAAGAATGTGATTAGAATATTTTTTTGTAGATAGTTGTTTTAAAATCATACAATTTAGATATATGCATTATATTCACCCTAAAATCCCTACTACATTTGTGATATTCTAAGTTTAACACTAAGATCTCATGAATGTTAGTTTTGTTTACACCATTATCAGAAGGAACTAAAGGAGATTTGTTAGTCTTTGTTATTTCAAATAAAACTTTATTTTCTTCCTTACCTTGATTCCCCCTTTGAAATTTTTTAACATGGATCACTTTAGATTAAAGCTTACTATGAAATCCACTTGTTTGTTTAATGGGTTGGCATAAATTGGAAAAATACAATAACAATTCAACATCATAAAAATATAAACAAATTTTAGATAGATTTTGTCACTCTCAAGTTCCTGTTGTCCCTATAATAGGGTTTATTTATAGATTAAAGGTGGTGGCCACATAATCATCTAGTAAAACTAAATAAATCCCTAGCATCTTTTATTACCTACACTACAAACTAATAAATATTGTTCTATTATTTGCATTGTATCCTTGATATAGATATACATCAATAATTGTCTATCCTAGATTTTAGTGTTTAGGAAGTAGGAGAGTAGGTATAGGCTCAAAACTTGTATAGGTGAAAGATAAGTATATTTTAAGCATTATGGAAAGATAATATGTCTATTTTATCAATATAAGGATGGTTAAACATATAAATAGAACAAGGGGCATGAGATAGAATAAATGTGAGTCTTATAGAAATAAGGCTATGTATAACTAAGAGGAAAAACCAAGGTTTGCATTTTCCAAATGTACAAGACTAAGGTGCTACATAATCACAAAATATCATCTAAATTCCCTTATAGATAAAATGTTTAGTTAAACTCTTTATGTTTTATATACTATAAAATATGAAGTGAATTTTTAAAATATATATATTGATCATTTATAATAAACAATTAGACATCATTTCATTTGCATTTTACTAAACTAGAATTGATGTACAAAATATTTTTTGTAAATGTCATTTATTTTTGTGAAATTTTTAGTACACAAGGATGTGAGATTAAATTTTGTTAAAACTTTGTAATTAAGTAATGAATAAGAAAATATAGAATTTATTGATAATCCTAACAACATAATAATATATGATTTTGTGAGTGCATAATGGTAGGAAGCTAGAATTAATTTGCATCTCTTTCACTAACACCAAATGATGAAATCAAATGCTAAAGTTTAATGATAGCAAAGGGTTGTTGTTCTTGCATTTCATGTGTAGAGATTCTAAATTTTCACTAGTATTGTGATATTTTTTTATCCCTTATCTTGGCTTAGATCACTAGACCCTTTTGGATATGATGTCTCATGGAGGAGGTATTTCACTTGAACAAATGAAGAACTATATCTGACCCTAATTTTGAGGTACATAATGTAGGCTATCCAAGTTGAGTGGGTAATTGGGTTGTAGGTATTAGGCTATGTTAGGGTTTTCTAATCATCAATACCTATATTTAGGCTAAGACTCTTTTACAAGGATCACTAATATAAGAATTAAATAAAACCTATATGGTTAATCTAAGTTATAATTATTGTCAACCCCACTATTATGCATATCTTTTTAAAATAATAATAATATTGACCATGATATTGACCAAATTTGGTCGATATAGACCCTTCCTAGTAATGACTAATTTAAAAATAAATTATATGTTTAGGATTGGCCCATCTCCCTAAAGTATCAATGGAATTATAAATTACCTAATTGGACTCATATATATAAATAAATGTCTCATTTGAAATGGGACTTGGAACTTATCTGGTACACATCTATTTAATATTGCACATTAATAAAATATGCCTTATTCTTCCAATTCTAAATCATTCCAAATCCAAGTAAAATTTAGTATTATCAAGTATCAAATCCAAATAATTGTCTACATACATATAGTGAAGGAGCATAATTTCACAACCACACTAGGTGAAAGAACTGCATGGGTTTATTTCCATGTTTTTCCTAAATGTATCTTAGAGACTATATTTATATAGGAATATTTTAGAATTTGAATAAAAAACGTAGTGGCAAGAGAAATAGACCCAAAGACCTTAAAGGGGAACATGTCAAAAATGAAATTAAAATATCAAATGATAAGATCATTGGGAAGGGGAAAGCATATATAATGGTATTTAGTAATTTTATTATATCATGTCCTAGGTTCAAAATAATCTCAAAATGATAAAAGGGTTTAGAGATATATATTTTTAAATGTGTTTTAAGCAAGGTGGGTCATAAAGTCATATGAAATCATAAGTTAAAATGGGAAAACATAAATACAAAAAACACTGGACCCTTAATTATTAACTAATTTATATAATAAAAATGGTTAAAAGGCATTATAAAATAAGTATTGTGCCAAATTTGGGTGTCTACATTTTCCCCCATATAATCTATAATTTTAGTGAAACTATAAATATTACATAAAAGGTGAAAAGAGAATGCAAACTAGTGTAGATGATTGTTGTGTAGACTTTTCATGTGCCATAATGATCTAAAATATTATTTCAAAAAGAGATAAATGTAATTAGATAGGATTATTGTTCAAGTAAATTAAAATACATAACTAGAAATGAATTATTATGAATATTATTCAATGAAAAACTACACTTGTATGTGTGCCATGGATAAATAGGAATGTTGAGGGTTGAGACTTGACTAAATCACCATGGATAATAAAAAATAACTTATAGCATATATTCATTTTATTCCAAGGAAAATAATAAGGTTTCAAGTGGTCAAAGTGATGAATAGAATCATTTAGGGGTGTAGAAACTCAAATTTGTTGACTTTAGTAATTATGTTATTTGGATAAATTTGTTCTTCTATTCAAAAATGGAGAATTGAGGGTGATCAAGCCCTAATTTGAATTTTATTTGTATAAAATAAATAACACCCATTGAGGTTTGCATAAACCTCAATTTACATTTTTGGTCTATGTAGCCCCAAGAATAAAAATGGGTTGGAATATATAATAGATTCACAAGATATAGTTTTTTCTT
>JARHVA010011608.1:0-41319 GCA_037957365.1 Torreya grandis | reverse complement strand
AAAAGAGAGTGAGAGAAAGAGAGATAAAGAAAGAAATGGAAAAAAATAAAGAAAGAGAGAAAGATAGAGAGACATAGAGAGAGAGAGAGAGAGACAAAGAAAGAAAGAAAGAGAGACAATGAAAGAGAAAGAGATAAAGAAAGAGAGATGAACAAGAGAGATAGAAAGAGGAAAAGAGAAATAAAGAGAGAGAGGGAGATAAAGAAAGATAGAGAGGAAGAGAAAAAGAGAGAAATTTAGGGTGTCAAGAAGTGCAATATCAAATTTCAAACCAAACTAGTTTCATATGAGGGATTTATAGATATTGCACCTTTAGCCTTGCTTATACTTGCTAGGTGATGCCATGTGGCATTGGTCTTCTTGGTGACCTGATGTTGAGACTCTACCCAATTTGATCTCTTGATCCATTATTGATCGGGTAAGCATTGGAGTTCAAAGAGAGAGAAATAAAGAAAGAGAGATAGAGATAGAAAAAGACAAAGATAAAGATAGAAGGAAAGAGAGAGAAATAAAGAGAGACAAAGAGGGGGAAGAGAGAAATAAAGAAAGAAAAATAAAACAGAGATAGAAAACCATAGAGAGAAAAAAAAAGAGAGAAAGAGAGACAACAAGAGATAGAAAGACAAATAAAGGGATAGAAAGAAACAAAGGAAAAAGAGAGAGAGAGAGAGAAAGAAAAAAATACATAGAGTGAAAAAATGAGAGAGAGAGAGAGAGAGAGAGAGAGAGAGAGAGAGAGAGAGAGAGAGAGAGAGAGAGAGATAAAATGAGATAAAGAAAGTAAGAAATAAAGAGACAAAGACAGAGAGGGTGTGGGAGGGAGAGAAAGAAAAAGAACGACAAAAAGAAAGAAAGAGACAAGAAAGAAAGGGAAAGAAATAGAGAAAAAAAGAAAAAGAAAAATGAAAAGAGAAAGGGAGAGATAGAGATAATAAATAGAGCGAGAATAAATATAGAGAATGAGAAACATAATAGAGAGATAAAAAGAGGAAAAGAAAGAAAGAGAGAAGGAAAGAAAGAGAAAGAAAAAGAGAAAAATAAAGAGTGAAAGATAAAGAGAAAAATAAACTGTAAATCATTAAGAATAATAACCACAAATTGAGGGTAGATTAGTAATTTTCAATGTTGTAGGGAGATGTGTCTCCCACCCCCTAGGATGCGTCTCAGGTTCCAAGATGCATTTCAGGGATAGGAGATGGGTATGGAGAGATCTCCCATCGCCAGAGATGTCTCCTTGCCCATCCCCGCATCTCCAACACATCCCCAGATAGGAAAAAGCCATCTCCCAAACACCTATAGTCAAAATATACCTAATAGATGAAAAAAAAGTGAAAAAAGTGTATTAAAATATATGAAACCTACAGTTATCAACATAGTTGTCAGATTCATTGAAGAGAAGATTGTTTGCAGTTTTAATGGGCATTCACATTAGAAGGTTGAAGGAGGACCGAGAAACAGGTTGGCAAGTTTATAGTTTGCATTTTGTTTTCATTTTTCTTTTAAGAGCAATCACGGCAATGGATACCATTACTGTGAATGACACTCCCAGGTAGTGACACGTATGGTAGTGGCATCCATTGCCATGAACGGAAATCACCTGAGCTTGGCAATGGTTGTTATTGTCATGACTATTGGTAAGCTTTTTTTTTTTGTTTCAGTTTAAAAGTTTAAACTTAATAAGTTGATAATGTATTAGGTTTTAATATTTATTTTTTTAATTTTTATTTTAATATTGTATTAAGTTTTTGTATTAGGTTTAGTATTAAATTATTAATATTTTATATTTATCATTTAATAATGTTTAATTCATGTTTAAATGTTTATTTTTTTTATTTTTAAATGTTTTAAAAATTAAGAATTTTAATATTTAATTTATTATTTTATGCATCATTTATTTTTAATATTTATTATTTTATTTTTAATAAATTAATATTTATAATTTTATTAATTAAATTTAATGATTATAATAGTAGTATTTAATGTTTTAATTTTAATTTTGAAGTGTAATCTTTTTTAATTATTTTAAATTTCAATGTGATATGTTGTTAACTTGTTAGTTATAATTAATATTTATTTGTTTATTTTTTAATAGTTTATTTAATTATAGTTTACGCTTTTGAATTTAACAGTACTTTATTTTATTTTTTTAATAAATTTAAAAAAATTAGATTATAATTACTAATCGTTATTTTATTTTTTCCCCAGAATGTCAGGTGGGACTAAGGATGCTTTGTATTCATTGTGGAATTTTTGTGATCGTGTTCGCAAAGGGCATTTTGAAACATCGGATATCACTTGAAGATTTGTGGGAAGGTCTTTCAGGGCACTCACAAAGAGTGAAAGCTCATTTTTTTCGAACCAAGAGAAAAGGGGTTGAATCTTGTTCAAATAAGAAAGCGCGGTTACAAGCGATGAGAGACTAAGATAGAGCTGAAAGTAAATTGACTCCTTTAAGCTCTCACGCGTCAACCACAAATCAAAGTCAGAGTTACCATAGCATGCCAACTGCAAGAAAAAAATCAAAGATAGATGTCTTTTGGGCATGCAGTAGAAGATGTGGGGTTTGCTTGCAAGAGATCACACATTGGCAATTCCAATCCCATTGGAAGTATGTTCGATGTGCATGGTCGAGACACATTGGATGTAGCAATTGCATGCTTCTTTTATGAAAATGGAAGCATTCCATCTAATGTTACTCAGTCACTTTATTATGAGGATATGGTTCATGCTATCAACACTGGGTTGGTGGGATATAAACCACATGGCTATGAGAAGCTTCGCACGCCTCTTATTGACAAAGAAAAAACAAGGATAGAGCAAAAAACAACAACAATCAAAAAGGTGTGGTCTATAGAGTGATGTAGCATCGTGATGGATAGCTATATTGATACAAGAAACAAGCCTCTTTTAAATATTATAGTAGCTTGCTCCAAAGGCCCTTATTTTTTTAAGGCTATCGACTGTTCTGGACAAAAGAAAAATGCAAAATTCTTTAAGAAGTAGTTATGTGATTCAATTGATGAGGTGAGCGCGTCAAACGTTGTCCAAGTTATTACAAACATTTCCCCAGTTTGTAAATTAGTTGTCTTATTGGTGCAAAAAAATACAAACATGTATTTTAGACACCATGTTGCGTGCACACATTGAATAATGCTCTCAAAAACATTGGCAAGTTTTAGTGGATTTATGAGCTTATTGGAAAGGCATAAAAATAAAAATGTTCATATGCAATCATCACCACACATAGGCCATTTATAGAAGATATGCCATAGTGGAACTTTTCAAATCTACAGACATGCAATTTGATTTATTCTTCATATTGTTTGATCCTTTGTATGCCATCAAAGGGGCCTTGTGTTCCACTATAGTTAGTGATACATGCACAAATTAGAGATAATCTACATTAGAGACTGCAGTTGAGGTGATGTAGATGGTCCTTGATGACCACATTTGGGCTGATGTGAAATTTGTTGTTGACTTCATTTAATCCATTGGTGAGGTCATTCATTTTGCTAATTCAGACAAACCATGTTTGGGAGAGGTTTATGAAGAAATTGATTATGTGTGAAAGAATAAAAAAAATCATAGATTCAATGGATCCTTCTTTATATGCTCTGATTGAGGAAAATATACATGGAATATGGAACAAGCTTAACACACCTTTACATTGTGTTGCTTACGCTTTGAATCCAAAGTGGTGTGATACAAAGGTTGGCAAGAAGAGAGCTCTATATGAAGACAAAGAAGTAATGAAAAAAATTGGCTTACAGTAAAAAAATTTTATGGTCAAGGAGAGGAAGCTTCTTGTCTCAAGACAAGGAAACATATTTTCACATCACCATGAATAGGTTTCTATATTGAAGGCTCTCTATGATATGCATGTGAAGAAATATCCAAGAGAGTGGTGGTGGAACCATGGCAGTGAAACCCTTGAATTGCAATCATTTATAATAAAGTTACTCAAACAAGTAGCGAGTTCATCATATTGTGAGAGGAATTGGAGTACTTATGGTTTCATTCATTCATTGAGGAACCGACTAGGGTCAAAGAAGGCATAGAACCTAGTGTACATTCATAACACACTTCATCTTCTTTCTCATGTAGACCTAGGGTACAAAGAAAGTCCTTCAAAAAAATGGGACCACATTCCACCTGATAGAGCAACAAACATATCCTTGGAGGATGATGTGCTTGAGGCAAATGGCCTCAATGATTTTCCCCTATTGTATTACCTATAGATGAGCCACAAAATGAAAATGATGCCTACCTAGACAACATCTTTGAAGACCTAGAGGATATAATTGATGTGATAGTTGATTCTATTGTATTGGATTGGATATGATCTAGGTTCACATGTGTTTTTTGTTGTTTGCATGCCTATTTGTTGGCATTTCATTGTATATGATGACCCTTAAGATTAATATGATGAGGCATTCGTTCGATCTAGATCTTTGGTTGGCTTATATTATATTTATGCATATTGTTAGCATTGGCATTGCAATAGTATAATTTAAAAAAAAAATTATGTAGTATATATAATTATTAATATATTATATATAATATTAAATAATAAATATATATTTTCATCTCCACATACCCCCATCTCATATTTTCAAAAAAAATGGTGTATCTGTACCCATACCCATCTCCCGATACCTATACATGTACTCATCTCTTGGAAACTATAGTAATTTTCCAAGAAACCCTTGAAAAACCCTAACATGTTTTTAAAATCATTTTACAGCATCTACATTAAGCTATTCATGCTTAATGTGTTGTAATTCAAATTTGTAATGAAAATATGGCTGCATGCTATAGTTATGCACTGCCAATTACATCCTGCTACTAAGTAACAATCTGTCTATGGATGTCATGCATGGTTGCACAAATTTCAATCAGATGATTATTATTTCCTCAACACCTATAAAATTTTATAACTTTGAAATGGGAGCTATTTAAATCTTGTTGGAATTAAGACATTGCCCATATGCACGTGAAAAACATCTATACATTCTTTCCATTCATTACAAACCATACTAAAACATAAAGTAATCAAGCATGGAAATAAGTAGAGCTCTATCAATCCTCCAAAGATCTAGAAAGGAAGCATTCACCTTCTTAAAATGATGTATTTTCTTATGGTGGTTGCTTTTAAAACCTTTCATTTCCTAAGTTTTTCTTTTTTCTCAAGATAAGATACCTAGACTGGTCCTTCCAGTTTTGAGAAATTAAATGGATGAATATTTTTATTATTGTTGGTGGGTATGTGGGAATATTTGCTTCATCATTACATTTCAAAATTCAATGTTAGATGACACCATATGGCCGAATTATGGGCAAAATATATTGTTCTAAATTTTTTCTTTTTAATCGGATAAGCATGAGTTATGAACTCAATTTTGGTGGGTAAGTAGTGATAGGTGTCACCAAGCTATAATTAAAATGCAACTTGTTTTATCATAATATGACTAAGTTATAGACAAAATTCAACCGATAATATTTGCATTTTTTAAGGTTAAAAAATGAAATTAAACCTGAAACATTACGTGTAGATGGTTTAGGGTGTCAAGAAATGCCATATGAAGTTTCATACCAAATTGGTTTCATATGACGAATTTATGGCTCTCGTATTTTTCATCATGTTTTTGTAGACTAGATGATACCATGTGGCATTGGTCTTGCTAGTGTGTCGATGTTATTGATCTGTTGAGACGTTATTGACTAGGTAACCATAGGAGCTTAGAGAGAAAGGAACAGAGAGAGAAAAAACAAATGGTGGTAAATAAATCAAGAGAAAAAGAGAGACATGAAACAAGACAGACAGAGAGAGAAAGAAAGAGATAGAAATAAAGCTAAAGAGAAAAGGAGAGAAAAAGAGAAAAATATAGAGAAAGAAAGAAAGAGAGAGAGAGAGAGAGAGAGAGAGAGAGAAAGAAAGAGATAGAAATAAAGCTAAAGAGAAAAGGAGAGAAAAAGAGAAAAATATAGAGAAAGAAAGAAAGAGAGAGAGAGAGAGAGAAGAAAAGAGAGCAAAAGAGAGGAGAATGAGAGAGACAAACAAACAAAAATAGAGAAACAAAAAGATAGAACAAAAGAGGGAAAGAGAAAGAAAGAGAGATCAAAAGAGAAAAAAAGAGAGTGAGAGACAGAGAGAAAGAGATAAAAAAAAAAGAGGGAGGAAAGACAAACAAAGAGAGAGAAGCAAACAGACAGAGAGAAAGAAAGAAATAAAAAGAGAGAGAAAGATAAACAAAGCTAGATAAAGAAAGAGACAAAGAAAAAGAGAAAGACGGGTAGAAAGAAAGAAATAAACACAGGTAGAAAGAGAGAAAGAGAGACATAAATAAGCGGCAAATAGATAGAGCACTGGAGTTAAGAATGTGTGAGAACAAGAGAAAAAAAGGGAAAGAGATAGGAGAGAGGAAAAGAGAAAGAAATAAAGAGAGAAAGAGACATGGAGAAAGAGACGAAGACAAAAATAAAAAGGAAAGAAAAAAAATAAAAATAAAGAGAGAAAGAGAGAGAAATAAACAAAGAGAGAAAGAAATACATGGAGATGAAAAGAAAGAGAGGACACAGAAAAAAAGAAAGAGATGAGAGAGACAAATAGAGAGATAGAAAGAAACAAAGAGAAAGAGAAAAAGGAAGAGATAAACAGAGAAAATGAGAGAAACAAAGAGTAAAAAAAGGATAGAGAAACAAAGAATGAAACAAAGAGAGAAAGAGAGAAACAAAGAAAGTGAAACAAAGAGAGAGAATGAGAGAAATAAAGAGGGAGAGCAAGAAATAGAGACAAACAAATAGAAAAATAAAAAGAGAGAAAACAAAGTGAAACAAAGAAAGAGAGTAAAAGAATGAAACAAAGAAAGAGAAACAGAAAGCTAGAAACAAAGAAAGAAAAATAAAGATAAAAAAGAAAGAGAATGAATTAGAGAGACAAAAAGAGAGAGAGAAAGAAAGACAAAGAGAGAGAATGAAAGAGATAGAGACAGAAAGAAAGAAAGAAAGATTAAGAAATAAATAGAAAGAGAGAGAAAAGGACAAAAAGAAAGAAAGAGAAAAAAGTTAGAGAAGAAAACAAAAGAAAAATAGAGGGAAATAGAGACAGAGAGAGAAAATATATAGAGAGAGAGAATGAGGTAAAGAGGAAAAGAGAAAGAACAAAAAGAGAAAGAGGGATATAGACAGAGAAAGGGAGAGAAGAAATAAATAAAATAGAGGAAATAAAGAGAGAGTAAGAAAGAAAGATAGTGAGATAAAGAGAGAGAAACAAAGAAAAGGAAAGAGAGAAAGAGAGAAACAAATACACAAAGAGAGAATAGAAATAGAGAGAAAAAAGAGAGACAGAAAGAGATAGAAAGAGAAAAAAGAAAGAGAAATAGAGGGAAACAAAGAGCAAAAGAGAGAAATTGAGCTAATAGACAGAAACAAAGAGAGATAAACAGAGAGAATGAAATAGAGAGAGAACAAAATATAAAGAGAGAAAAAGAAAGAGAGAGCACACAGAGAAAGAAAGAAAAGAGAGAGAAATCAAGAAAGATAAAGAAAAAGAAAGAAAAAGAGACAAAGATATATATATATATATATATATATATATATATATATATATAGAGAGAGAGAGAGAGAGAGAGAGCAGAGGGAGGGAGATACAGAAAAAATGAATCAAAATTCAAAATTTGCTTTGTCATTACAAATCAAAATTCAGCTCCGAATGATGCCATATGGCCTAATTATAGCCTAAATATGGCTTTGAATTTTTTATTTTTAGTGGGATAAACATGAGTTAGGAGATGAATTTTTATGGGTATGTTTTGATAGGTGTCACCAAGCTAGAGTTAAAATATAGCTTCTTTTGTTGTCATATGACTCAGTTATGGACAAAATTCAATCAAAAATATTTGTATTTTTTGAGGTTAATAAGTGAAATTTAAACTATATTTTTGCATGTAGATTATTTAGGGTGCGAAGAAGCACCATATATGTTTTATAGCTCACACCTTCTACCCTACTTTTGATAACTAGGTGATGCATGTAGTATTTGTCTTCCTAGTGTCCTGATGCTGGACTCTAGTCCATTTGATCTCTTGATCCATTCTAATTTGGAAAGCACATGTATTTAGAGAGAAACAAAGAAAAACAAATAAGGAGAGAAAAAATATATAAAGAAAGAGAGACAAACAAAGACAGAGAGAGGAAGAAAGAGAATGAGAAATAAACAAAGAGCGACAAAGTGAGAAATTGAGAGAGAGAGAGAGAGAGAGAGAGATAAAAAAGAGAACAAAATAAATAAAGAGAGTGAAAGAGAAACAAAGAAAGAGAAAAAAAATAGAGACAGAAATAGAGAAATAAATAAAGAGAAGGAAAGAGAAACAGAAAGATAGACATAGATAGAGAAGGAAATAAAGAAAGAGATACAGAGATAGAGACAAAGACAAACATAAAGAGAAAGAGAGAGCAAGAGAGAGCAAGAGAGAAATAAGGATAAAGAGACAAAGGGAGAAAATATAGAAAGAAAGAGAGAAACAAAGAGAGGAGAGAGAGAGAAAGCAAGAGAGGAAGAAATAAAGACAAACAAACAAAAATAAAAAGAAAGAAATAAAGATAGAGAGAGAGAGAGAGAGAAAAACAAAGATAGACTAAGAATTAAAGAAAGCTAAAGAAAAAGAGAGAAAAGAGAGAAGGAAAGAGAGAATGAAAAATAGAAATAAAGAGAAAATGAGATAGGGAAAGAAAGAAAGAGAGAGAGAGAGAGAGAGAGAGAGAGAGAGAGAGAGAGAGAGAGAGAGAGAGAGAGAGAGAGAGAGAGAGAGAGAGCCAAATAGAAAGAGAGACAAGCAGAGGGAGAGGGAGAGAGAAGAAATAAAGAGACAATGAGAGATAGAATAGAGATAAAAATAGAGAAAAAGAAAGAGAAATACATGGAAAGAAAGAGTGAAAGAGAAAGAGAAAAAGAGACTGTAGACCATTAAGAATAATAACCACATAGATTGAGGGTACATATATAATTTTCCAAGAAACCCTTAAATCCTAACAACAAATTGTTAAAATTATTTTACAACATCTACATTAAGTTACTTATACTTAATGTGTTGGAATTCAAATTTGTAATGAAAATATCATTGCCAATTACATCCTGCTACTGAGTTACAATATGTGTATCGCTATCATGCATGGATGCACAAATATAAATAAGATTTTTATGCTTTCTTCAATGCCTATAAATTCTTATAACTTGAAAATGCGAGCTATTTAAATATTTTTGGAATTAAGACATTTTCCATATTCACATGTGAACATCCCTACATTATTTCCATTCATTGCAAACCATATTACAACATATAATAGTCAAGTGCGGAAATGATATAGCTTTATCAAATATGCACATGGTCAACTATAAATTTATCACAAATAAACCTATTGAGGAAAAATTCAAGCATTTGAAGACAATGCTTTCATTCATTCAATTTTGATAAATGGCTACAAAGTCTTGGCTCTTTGTTTCAAGCATGGAGTCTCACCTCCCCCCCTCCCCTGCTCCTACTCTTTCCTCTTTGCTCTCAATCCTCCAAAGATCTAGAAAGGAAGCATTTCCCTTCTTAAAATGATGTATTTTCTTATGATTGATGTCTTTCATATATTTCCTTTCCCAAGTTTTTCATTTTTCTCAAGATAAGATACCTAGACTGTTTCTCCCAGTTTTGGGACATCAAACAGATGAGATTTTTTCTTATTTTTGGTGGGTATGTGGGAATATGTGTTTCATCATTACAATTCAAAATTCTATGGACAAATTATGGGAAAAATATATTGTTCTGAATTTTTAATTTTTAATTAGATAAGCATTTGAGTTATGAGCTGAATTTTCATGGGTAAGTGGTGATAAGTGTCACCAAGCTATAGTTAAAATGCATCTTTTTTTTTCATCATATGACTAGGTTGTAGACAAAATTCAACCTATAATATTTTCATTTTTTGAAGTTAAATAATGGAATTAACCCTGAAATTTTATGTGCAAATGGTTTAGGGTGTCAAGAAGCGCCATAGCAAATTTTAGACCACACAGATTTCACAAGATAAATTTATGGCTTTTGTATTTTCTACCCTACTTCTATGGACTAGAGGATACTATGTGGCATTGGTCTTTCTAGTGTGTCATGTTAAATAATGTCATAAAGACTTAACTAAAATTAGTTAATGTCTAAACCAATGACCTCCATAATTGTTGTAACCATCGTGTCTAACCATTTTTGAATGACATAAATAAGATCAATGCATAGATCAAGATATCATGTGCTTCTCACAAATGCCTCTTCTTTCATTTGCTAGCAGTGGTATCAGAGCCACCACTCAAGGAAGTCATAATGGTACGAGTGTTTTTCATTTGAGGAGACCTTGGTTCTAGGGTACAAATGAGAGGATGAAGATATATTGTGTAAGGATCATCGACAATCCAGATCAAATATATTTGTGCCATTGAAGGTCATAACATAGTCATGATAGAAAGGGTCATAGAAGAGTTTGAAGGTCATGAAAGATTTTGCAGTCTGATACATAGTGTCATCGAATAGTAAGTAAAGTGAATGAAAATGTCCATTGTAGAGTCACATTTGCAGTTATGAGTCACAACAAAAGATGCAAATAAAGTCATAAAGGGCATGTTAATATTACAGTCGAGCATCATCAAAGTCATAGTCATAGAAACCAATGAGGAAGGGTAGTGGAAAACAATGAAGAAGGGCTCACATCGAGAGTTTCAAGGATGACAAGGAAACATCATGGAAGGTCACAATGATAGTTGAGTACAGATAGTCATGATAGGGCACACGATAAAAACATAGTCAAGAAACTAGTGGAAGATCACATTTGTTCGATTTTGCATACATGATGCAAAATACATATCACTGCAGTTTGCAGAAAGGAATTGTAGGAAGATAATAACCAATGAGTCATAATTCTCAAAAAAGACTCTAATTTTTGTTTTTTTGTTTTTTCTAGGTGGTTGAAAATTGAACAAAATCAAACAATATACAATAACAACATTTTTCAAAATTTTATTTTATTGGTTAAAATTTATTTTTTTGAGTGAAAAATGGCCAATATCTAAACCTCATCCTTCTTCAAGCCCAAAAATTAACTACGTAGAATTATAATGTGTGGAGTCATAACATCTTGATAATTGCATAATTCTATGATTATTTGTCAATATTATACTTGACACAGAACAATGACTGGCAATGAATTTTGCCGATTATAATAAATGTCATAAAGAAGCCCTTATGTTATTGAAACTTTTTGTGTTGGATGATATGATTCCAGAGGGTCTAGAATGCTACACAAGCAAGTGCACTATAGACCAGTCTCAAGAACAAGTACCAGACTTTAAAAAAGATTGAAGTACTTTATTTGAAAAATATGATGTTTTACACAAAAATGACAAAAGGTGGGTCTCTATCAAAGCATTTATTATGGATGAAAGATCTTCGTGGCCAATTGTTGGCCATCAACAAAAAGATGGATGACAATGATATGGTGGCTCTTGTTATGAATAGACTGACATTTTCTTATGAATCATTCGTGGAAGCTTTGCACCTGATGACAAAGAGTAACACTCTCACTTTTGATTAGGTAAGTTCATATTTGTTGTGAAAAGAACGTAGGCAAACATATTTCAGTGAGTCCAGTTTTGGCTAATTGAAAAGTGCACTTGCTACCCAATCCAAAGGGAAATGGAAAATACATTCAAATACATCTTCATCTTCCCCAAAATTCAAGGTAAAATATTATTATTGTCAAAAATTTGGTCATATTAAGAAAGAATGCATAAAAAGAAAATATGATCTAACACATAACAAGAAGGCAAAAGGGAATGAAAATGAGGCAGTAGTTGAAGTTGAATTTGAGGAAGAATATGTTCTCATGGCATCATGCTCTGATGAGAGGTCTACCAGTGATTGGTTATTTGATTCTGCTACATCAAGGCATTTTACATGTCAAAAGACTGGTGTGTTAATTTCACTACAAAAGAAAGTTTTTCCAATTCAATTTCTTTGGGTGATGGTAAATCACATGTTGTAGAAGGGATGGGAGATATATGCATTGTATTAAATAATGCTGCAAATTTCATTGTCAAGAATGTTAGGTATGTACCTAAGATGAACAAAAGTCTTCTATCAATTGTGATCTAGGAATTTGACTCAAGAGAGGATGGTTAGTATGGTGTTAGTTTCAAAATGAAAATAAAGTGAAATAAACACACTAATAGCATAACATATCTAAGCCTAGACACTAGGGAGAGCTTAGTTAACAAAATCAAATAACAAGCATAACTAAAATGTAAGGAATGAAAACAAAAGAATTCTTTTCACCTTCCTTGGATGTTCCAAATATCTTTGTAATGGTGGCTTGCTTGGCTTGTGCTTCAAGAGGTCTTCTTCAATGGAGTGTGGCAACCTTCATCTCCTCTTGGCACCTTTGGCTTGTGGCTTGGCTTGATTTGGAATCAATTTGGAATTATAACACTAGTTTCTTGAAGCTTTTTGGAACCAATCTTGCATTATAACTTTGCACAAATTAAGCTTAGAAATGATGTTGTGAGGCCTCCTATTTATAGAATTTTTGATTTGATCCAAATCAACCTCAACTGTCCATCTCAAGATTGAGATGTGTGGTTAAGAATTAATTAAATTTTTGGAATTAAGTTTGTAATTATCTTCATCATGACATTAGAAGAAGGGGCAATTAAGAGGTATGGAGGGCATCATAGAAGGCATTGATGAGGTATGGAGGGCATGAATCCTAATATTTGTAGCATTTATCGCCTAGGGATGTCTTCCCAAAAAATGAGGTCACTTGATGATGCAGATATTCCATATTCATTTTCAAAAATAAGTATTCAACAAGTTTCCATGGAATTTTTTATTAGGCCTTGATTTGGGTTAATTAGCTCTTAAGCATGATTAAACACATTGTGCACAATTTACCCAAATTGATCAAAATGCCTTGTTATTGGTCCTAAATTTATCTGGATTTGAATTGGAAGTTCACGTTAGATGCGTTGGATGTGTATTCCTATTTAGGATGTTTCCAATAACAAATAAAAAAGGCATGAGTCTTGTGCAGAAGATTTGATAGGAAAGAGCAGTCCAAAGCATGTGGGTGCAAATTTGACATTTTGACTCGAAATGAATTGATCAAAGTTAGATGGCCCCTAAATTTCCTTGCCCCATTTAGGGATACCCTGGCCAAAATCAATACTTGAATATGTCATTTTCACATAATTTTGCATATTTTAGTGTTTTTAGACTAAATTGTGCATTTTAGGTAGAAACTAGCCAAAACCCTGGTTGGAGGTTATCGACAGCCAGTTTTAGGTGTCTACAATTTTCCCCTATTTGGAAAGGCATTGCAAGCTATAATCACAGTAACATCTTCTCAAAAAATTAAAAGGTCCTACATGCCTATAACTACAATGATGATAAACTAACTGTATGACGCCCCCTCAAGGGAACGGTTGGCACAAGGAGGTCAGCAAACAGTCCCTCAAAAAGAAAGAAACAAAATGAGGGGACCAAAGAAAGGAAAGATGATGGGGTGAAAACACAATTATATTGAAAAAATATTCAAAATAATTGAGAATGCAAGTGGGATGGTGCACTACGGTTTGCCCAAAGATAGTTATAAGCATTGTACCCTAATAGTGGTAACGTGGTATGATAACATAATGATTTACCCAAAGGTGGTTATAATCATTGAGAAGATGGAGCTACCCTAGTTAGGATAGACAAAAAAGATAATAGCATGCCTCTATATAGGTATAAAAAGTAAAGTGGTGACAACACAATGATTTGTCTAAAGGTGGTTATAATAATTGAGAAATGCAGGTGGGACGGTGTGTAATGATTTTCCCATAGGCAGTTATAATCATTGGACCTTGATTATGGAAAACATGATAACATTGACCGAGGATGATGATAACTTAACATAAAGGGTAATGATGAATTGGAACAACCTACTAGTAGGGAGATGCTTGTCTGAACTAATAAAGATTTAAAAAATTTCATGGTTAATTACTTTGATTGGGATATGATTGGGAGTGAATCAGGCTGTCAGTGTCGAAAAGATGCTGCCATTGCTGAGTAGACTTTTTGAAGTTGAGGTTTGTTGTATCATGTATTGGTAGGCTTTATGATAGAACACCATAAAGAATTGGCCAAAATATGCATGAGGACTGACTCTTGTAATCCAATACTCAACAGAAAATAATGCACCAATGATAAAAACCATGATGATAATGTAAACATATGAATAAGGATGGATTCAAGTGTTAAGTGTGGATAAGGAATCACCCAATGAAAAGACATAAATTGAATCAAGACAATAGTGATTGAAAGCAAACAAACATGCAGACAAATAAATAAAATAAGTAGAAATAAACGAATAAACAATGCAATAAAAATCATACGAACACTGCCCCTAGAAAATAGGTGACAACTTAACAAACTAAATGGGGGAGTTAAAGGAAAGGAAGGGTGTGGCTAAACTATCCCCATATGCACTAGGCAAGTGGATGATGCCTACATAGTTCTGTGCATGTAATATCCAATAAAAAACTTCAGGCCAAATGTGGTTCTCCCAAGGAATGGGAAGAATGTGATAACTGAGGAAAATAAACAAAATGGATGTGATAGAAGAATAGGAATGGTCTTGCAAAATTTCAAGTGCATGAGAGAAAAAGGCCAAAAAGGATGAAAAAACTAAATGATAAGTGACTTGCTTGTAACTTAGTAATGGTTTCCAGAATCCTTAAGGCAAAGAAGTGGTCAATGTTTTTGTTCTTTTCTAACAATTTTTTTGAAATATTTTTGGAAGTGTTTTAGAGTGTCGTAACTCAATCAAGAATGATGAAACACTAAATGGTTGAAGCTCGCAAAATGGAAAGAGTCCGACTTAGATTTCTTGCAAAATGGTGAGAGTGTGGCTTAGGTTTCTTAGAAAATGGTGAGAACGTGACTTAGGTTGCTCATAAAATGGTGAGAGCATTGGGAAAAGGGTGACTAGTGTAGTTTCGCCTTTACAGTGAAAGAATTTGACTAGTGTAGCAATCAATTAAAACAAAATAGGCACATTTGGTAAAAAGACATAGTATGGCATATGAAGTGGCAAGTTGGTACGTCAAGGTTTAGTGTTTCCCCTAGTTTTCCCATAAGCAGTTATAATTAGGACATAATGACATAGATCAATGTTACTAATTTTCCTAAAGGTGGTTATAATTAGTAGCAAGACTGGTGGTAAAAAAGGACTAACAAACAAAGGATACAACTGTAAAAACTTCTATCACACTATCCCAAAATATGATCTCTATTTGAAGTACTTGAAAAAATTGATGAACTGATCAGATACCTTGATGCTAAAACTATGTAACGAATGACAAAAACGAAGGTCAAACGGGCTAGGTTTTTAAAACACACTGGGTTGATAAGTCGAAAGCAGAAAGTGGATATGGCAAAGAGGTTGAATAAGGGTGATATGTGTACAAAGAAGAATAGGGACAAAAAGGCATAACTAAAATGGTCCTTATAGACAATACACCTTAGCATTCAAGCATATTACCGCTTGAGATGAATAATATTCATTGGCTCTAGAAGTTTATCGTCGTCTAGTGTGGAAAGCTTGTATGCTCCTGATCCATAATCTGTAGTGATGATGAAAGGACCTATCCAGTTTGGTTTAAATTTCCCTTTATGTTTCTTCTCGATTGTGGTATTCTTTTGTTTTGTTTAAGAACAAGATCACCAAGTTCAAATGTTCTATACTTCACACACTGATTATAGTGGCCTTTGAGTTGATTCTGATATGTTTGAAGATTATTGAGTGTGGCTGTGCATTTTTTATCAAGTAGATCTAGCTCTTGTAGGTGAACTACTCGATAGTCATGATCATTTAGGACATGCTTGAAAGAGATGTGTAGTGAAAGCAATTTGACCTCAATGGGAAGGATGGCTTCAGTACCATAAACAAGTGAGTATGGAGTGGCTCCTATGGGGGTACAATAATTGGTACGGTATGCCTAAAGGGAAAGGAATATCTGGAGGTGCCAATCATGATTGGCATCATTGACAATCTTCTTGAGAATGTTGACAATGGTTTTGTTGGATGCCTCGACCTGACCATTACCTTGAGGGTAATATGATGTAGAAAAGTGTTGTGTGATTTTGTATTCAGTACATAACTAGTTTACATCTTTGTTATTAAATGATCATCCATTATCAGATATAATGTCAAAGGGGATACTGTAGAGACAGATGAGATGGTTGAATATAAATTTGGAAATTTATTTTGCAGTCATGTAAGTGAGGGGTATAGCTTCAACCCACTTAGTGAAATATTCAATGGCAGTAAGGATATGTTTATAGCCATCAGATGAAGTGGGGTTAATCTTCCCAATGAGATCAAGTTCCCATGTAGAAAATGGCCATGGTGTCAACTTCAATTTCAAATTTTTTGCTGGGGCATGAAATAGATTAGCATGCCGTTGATATTTGTCACACTTTTTTACATATGCCATGGCATCTGCATTCATTATGGGCCAATAATAACCAGTACATAAGAGCTTTTTGTATAGGACTACCCTGCTAGAGTGGACTCCACATACTCCTTCATGAACTTCTCTTAACGCTAATGTAGACTCTGTCAAAGTTAAACAACGAAGCAAAGTTCCATCAAAACTATGATGGTAAAGGGTGGATCCAAGCAAAGTATAATGAGTGGAATAATGAATGAAGGATTTGGTTTATTTTCGAGGTAGGTTAGGTGGTAGAAATTGGTCATGAAGGTAGTTCTAAAGGTTTGAGTACCAGATAGAATTAGGACCAACAATATCATAAATCATGGCAACAATTGAAGGTTCATGAGTTGGTGCTGACAAATTGTCAATGAGGAACTGATACTCTTTAGCTTTATCTATTTGTCAAATCAAAGAGACAATAGTAGCCATGGCATTTGCAATTCTATTACTAGCCCTCGGTATATGCTCAAACTGAATGTTGGTAATTTGATTTTTAAGAGTGTTAACCATGGCTTTATATGGAACCAACTTGTCATCTTTGTTTTGAAAATGATCCGTGACCTGATTGATGATTAATTGAGAATCACCATAACCTTGAAGATGAGATATATTCCAATGCACTGCTTATCAAAGTATTACAACAAGTACTTCATACTCAGCCATGTTGTTTGTAAAAGGAAATTTGATTCTAAATGATTTAGGGATTATATCCCCCTATGGTGTAATAAACAATAGGCCTACCCCTAATCCATGTGCAGTGAATGAACCATCAAATTATAGCTTCTAGGATTACTCCTCAAGGGGAGTGTCCATGATGGTCATGATGAATTCATCAAGAAATGGAAACTTGAGTGGTTGGGTGTCTGTGAGAGGTGGTTCAACAAGTTGATCTATAAGAACTTGTCCCTTGATTGCTTTCTGATTGGCATACTCTGTGTCAAACTTACTAAGAAGCATGATCCATTTAGCCATTCTGCCTTGCAAAGTTGTTTTAGATAGTATATACTTGAGCGGATCTATTTTTGAAATGACCATGGTTTTATTATTCAACATGTAATGACGTAGTTTCTGAGCAATAAAAACCATGGCTAGACAAGCTTTTTTAATGGGTGCATCGTTATGTTCATATGTAACCAAGGTACGACTTAAGTATTATACAACATGCTCCTTTCCTTTGTAATCATGTTAAGTCAAGAGTGGCCCCAGAGCATAATCAATAGCTGATAGATATAATAATAATGGATTTCCTGGCATAGGAGGTAATAAAATAGGTGGATTAAGAAGATAATCTTTGAGTTGTTGAAAAGTTATTTGACAGTGATCATCCTAGTGAAATGCAACTCCTTTCTTCAAAAGTTGCATAAATGGATGGCACTTGTCTGCTAACTGAGAGATGAAGTGTTGGATGGACTGGACTTTAGCCTGATCGACTTTAATACCTCTACAAGACATGATGAAGCCAAGTAGTTTGCTTGAAGTTACACCAAATACACATTTCTTTAGATTGAGTCTAACTTTTTACTCTCGTAGTCTTTCAAATATCTTACATATGACTACTAGATGGTCGGCCCTAGTCTTGGATTTTCCTAATATGTCATCGACATAATCTTCAATAATATCATGCATCATATCACAAAATATGACAGTCATGGATCTTTTATATGTAACTCCCACATTCTTAAGGCTAAATGGCATCACCTAATAGCAAGATTTGCCCCATTAAGTGGTGAATGCTATTTGATGTTGATCTTATGGTGTTATTATGATCTGATTATATCCTAAAAAGCCATCCATGAGTGAAAGCATTTCATAACCTACTATGGAGTCAACAATCATGTTGATATTAGGCAATGGAAAATCATCTTTAGGATAAGCTTTGTTGATGTCTTAAAAATTAGTACAAATTCTAATTTTTTTAGGATTTTTACTAACAGGTAAAACATTAAAGATCCATTCAGAGTAGTCAATAGATCGGATACATCCTAATTCTAAGAGTTTTTCCAACTCTTTCTTTACTAATACAAAAATGCGAGGATGCATCTTACGTAGCTTTTATTTTACCAATTTAGCATCAAGATTAACCACAAGGTGGTGTAAAACCAAGGCGAGGTCTAATCTTGGCATGTCAGAATAGGCCCATGTAAAAATATCCACAAACTCTCTCAATAGAGCTGTAAAAATGTCACATTCCTCCTTAGTGAGGGATGCACCTAATTTTATCCATTTCAAGTCTGATAGAGTCCCGATGTTTACCTCTATTGTATCTTCGACTAGGAGGGCTGAACTATCTTCTAAGATAGTAGGCAATGACTTGAACTATTTAATTATGTTTGGATTCTCTATTAGGACTTGCTCTTCAACTTCTCCTAGGCATGATGAATCTGAGTGTCTTAATGGGAGATTTGGCCATGTAACAAAAATAGTCAAAAAATCTTGAAGAATTTGATCAAATACTTGTTGTTTCTCAAAACTAAACTTAGATCCACAGACAAGTTCATCATTGGTGGTATCCTAGTCTAAATTTGAAGAAGAATGAACACCCTGATCTAATGGCACCTGAAACAAGTTTTCACCACTAGGCTAGCCTTTATGTTTACTTTTTCCCTGGTCAAAAAGTGCCTCAAAGAGGTTTTCACTTGGGAACGTCAATGTTTTATTTATTTATTTTTGGCTAAGGGTGTTCACTCGCTCTCCAAAATAGGCTACATGATCTAATGTGATTGAGAATCCTGATTTGTGATCTCCCAATGGAACATTATCTCTAAGGCCTAAGAAATCATAGAATGCCTCATCATTCTAAAACTCATCAATCGGCATACTGGATTCTTGTTGGTCCTAATCTATCAATTGGGGATAATATAATGGAAATGAATTGTGATGAATGGCTTGGGTAAGGGTACAAATAATATTATTATCAAATAGGTTGGTTTCAACTAGATATTAAAGGTACGGCTATGATTGAACTCTACTTCACTATCAGCATCATCATCACTAGTCATTGGTGATGGAGTTTGAACAAGATATGTGGGGTCACCCCTAGGTGGTTTAAACCCAAGTCCATAAGGTCTTTCATACTTAGTCATGGAGATTGGCTCGATGGTTCCTTGCTGATTTGATCTAAGGCCTCTTCCTTCATAATTTTGATGCTCCATGATCCTATTAGGAATAGTATACTTTGCATTTTTATAACAATCAGTGTGGTCATCATTGTATAACCATGATTCATCTCCTTCAAGAGGGTCAAGTCCTAGGATAGATGTTGGTACAAATGTGATAGGTCCCTTATCTTTATTATTTCATTATCAATGCATATGTGGGATGACCTTAGGTTGCCCAAAGGTTTTCAAATTTTGAGGAAGATTGGCAACGTGAAATGTGTCATGGGTCACATATTCTCTTGGTCCATTATCTAAAATGGTGAAATGATTATAAGCTTTAGGAGGCATCATGTGGGAAAGAGAATACAAGGTATAAGGATCTATGCAATTATATGGTGAAGGATCAATAAATATAGCTTTTCCTTTATCCTGCTTGAAACTAGGATTCATACCATACTAATAATTATAGCTTTGAAATTCGGCCTCAAGATGCTTGCAGTGTTCATATGGGTGTAAATCTCCTAGAATATTCACTTCCATCCCTGAGTGGGAAAACTTGATACATTGGTGTCACGTTGATGGGACTACATGAATCTCATGTAACCAAGGCCTGCCTAGAAGCATGTTGTATGATAACTCAAGATCCAACACATAGAAAAGTGTATCATGGGTCAAAGGCCCAATGATAACTGGAAAATTAATGGTTCCCTGTGATTCTCTTTTCTGATTATCATAAGCTTTGATAGTTATTATTTATGGCTGGAGATCTGTCATTGTGTACCTAAGAAGCTTGATGAGCTTGAGAGATACTATGTTGAGTCCAGATCCATTGTCTATAAGGACACATTTCACTTTATTCCATTTGATACAAACTTCTATGTACAATAGGTTATTATGGAGCGGGCCAAGGGAAGACATATCACTTTGGTTGAATGTGACTTGTTGGGCTGGAGCTAGATCAGTAGCAACAGTGGATTGGGTCAAGAACTCATTCAAGACATTTTTGTGGATTATTGATGTTCACAAAAAATATAAAATAGAAATTTGTGCTAGCATCTTCTACAATTATTCCACAATATCAAACTTCTTATCTTGATTAGTAGTGAATGGTTTCTTTCGAGGCTGAACGATTGGTTGGATGATAAGCGGATGGTTGTGGGCTTGGGATGGTAATATTCAACCTCCAAGTTATGATTTCACAATCAGAATTAAATAATGTACCATTATTGCTAACTAATGATGGAAAAGGTGTGGGACCAAATAGAAAAAGTCTCGGTTCCCAGTGCACTTGCATGTGGTCATGTGACAAGAATGAGTTATCACTATAAGATCCAAAAGGGGAAGTCCTAGTTTGTTGGTTTGTCTGTATGCACTCCCAGGTCAAAGAAGGATTATCCATGTGATTTGGCTAAATATTGTTGTTTAGCAATGGTCTAGGTTGATTAGTACTTGGTATAGGATTAATGAAGATGGTATTAACACTACCCCCTGCAATATGACCTACAACCTTGTTGTAGTCATGTACAATTGCATGGTAGGTTTGTTGGTTGTTACTATTTTTACCTTGGTTTTATCCATTGTTTTGTCTTTATGGATTCTACTAGTGATTTTGTTGACTCTACTGGTTCGGCCTTTGATTTTGATACTGTTGATTTTGCTGCTACACTAACCATTGTTGTTGTTGTTGATTGCTCTACTATTGTTGATTATTATATTGAGAAAAGGAGTTTTGATAGATCCCAAGAGTTTTATTGGAAGTGGAAGCACCATTATCTAGTTTTATCTCCCCATTTTTCAACATATTTTCAATTAAATGCTTGATTTGGACACATCTTCATAGATTATGCCCATGGACCCGATGATAGTCATAAAATTCATTTTCATGGTACCAATCAGGGTAAGGAATGCCTTATGGATAATGCTTTGGTATAGGCTAAATAATTAGATTAGCAGTGGTAAGCTTGAAAAATACATACTCAATAGGTTCTCCTAGGTCACTAAAGACACAACGTGTAGGCACGGTTCTCCTCAGAGGAGGGGTTTGTAATGGTAAAGGCTATTATATTTGTTGTATAGGTTTTGGTTGTTATGATTGTGGCATCGATTAGAGAGGTTTCTATGTAGGATTAAGTTGAAAAGGTGGTGTGGATGAGGTTTTCATAGTTTTTACATGATAGGATTCAGTTACTCCATTTCCCACAACATTCCTATTTTGATTAAATTGCTTCAGTCTTTCTTGATTATTGGTTTATGTCGGTTGCAATACTTGCACTTGATTAGGATGTTGATAATTTTTGTGATTGGTACCTTGATTTTGACTAATTTAATTGAGTTTGATGACTCCCTTATTGATGATCACCCACTCGATCAACAAACCTTTATCAATGATTTCTTTGAACGTATGTGCACATTGTAGTTCCAGATGATAGGCTATCTCACTATGCAAATTTTTAGTAAACATAGCAACTAATTGTTTATCTAGTAAACTATGGGTGAAACATCTTGCAAGGGCTCTCAATCACTGTAAATAACTTGCAAAACTCTTCCCAAATTTTTGCTTTGCTTGTGTCAGGTCTGCTAATGAAATCTCATGCTCGAGATTATTGGAAAAGTGTTGCACAAACTTATTAGAAAAATCATCAAAGTTCGTTACTAAATTCTTGGGCAACTTTAAAAACTACTCTAGGGCTTGTCCAGCTAGGCTCATTGGAAATAATAGTGAAAGATATATGTCATTATATACCACTGGTTGACATGCGACAAAGAATTCAATCAAATGGGCCTTAGGGTCACCCTTCCCTTTGTATTTATCAAATTTGGGTGGTTCATATCCTGGAGGAAATAGTATCTACAAATACTCCATGTTGAGTGGATATGAACATATGTCATCCAATTTGAACTTCTTAGTTTGCTTCCCCACCTAAATGGCAGCTATTGCATCCTTTATTTGTTGCAATTCTTGGGATAGAAAACTGGATGGAATATTGGTTTGAGGGAGAAATTTGGTTTGGGTAAATGGCTGGGAGGTCAGAAGTGCGACACTTTGACCAGGGTATGATGGAGACACCTATTGGGGTACATTGGCTTGGTTGAGGAATGGACTAGGAATACGTATACGTATATTGGGATGTACTTAAAATTGCACATTTGGCTATGCGATGTTCTAGTTTGGGCTGACAATAAAGGTTTGACCTGGGGGATTTTGTGGTTGGAATGAAGGGATATAACTATACTATGCCTGATGTGGTTGAAAAGGGACATTTTGCCAACTATTCAAACCTTGTTATTGAGTGGGAACTTATGGACCAAGACCTTGTCTCTGGATTTGTGGCACATTTTCAACTAATGGTTATCTAGTAGGTTCCTAAGAAACATGGGAACCTCCTTGTTGCATGAATCCCTGTAAGAAAGTGAAAGTAGGTTGTAGATTTGGCATCTGTCGCTGACCACTATTTGCACATTTTTTATTAGTCATTACTTGGTTTTGAATTGGCATATTAGTCTACGACTGAAGAGGTATGTTTGTTGTTACCTGATGAGGTGGAATATTTGTTGCCCATGATTGAGGTGGAAATATATTCATCCTTTATTACATTGATACACTAGACTGTGTCTGTTGTTGTGGAATACTACTTGCTACCTATTGAGGGGGAGTAGGATTCATCACACTCTATCGTTGAGGCATAACATTAGTCATTGTTTGATTATCCAAACCTGTAGGTTGTACACTTGAGGAAGCAACTGTTGAGGTTGGGGTGCAAAAAATCATATTCATTGGTATGATGATCTGTTCATGGGATTAACTATAGGCACATGTTGTTGGCTAGTTGTTTGTGCATTAATACCACTTTGATCAAGATTGGAAGTTATTTGCGTATTGTCCACTACATTTGGCTCACTATTCAATGTAGAAGCCAAAGACACTTCTTCAATAACTGACATATGTATCAAGTTATCTATCAGAGTGGTTTGTAAAAATGGATCAAAACTCATATTCTCTTGTCCAGTTAATTCCATCAACACTCATGTTAAAGGAACTAGGTCAATGAGAGGCTTACTTACCATGTTCATCTGATTGAAATCACATGTTAAATTCAGGTAAGTTTGGTATGCTATTTGCATTTGGTTAAAGTGATCTTCCATGATGTTTTTGCCTTGATTGGATACATTAGGATCTTGGTACATTGTTTGGACTAGAGCTATAGGATTTTTAGAAGAAGCCTGTTGATCATAAATGATATTATGGGGCACTCTTACTAGACTCGATAAATTTTCATGGGGGAAGTCTACTAGAAACGTAGCCCCTACCTCTATGGCCCTAACCAAAATCTTGTCTTTGTTCTCTAACAAATGTCACTCAAACAAAAATGGATCATACGTGGAAGCTTTATTAGTAGAATACAACTGTTGAATAATTGGCTTGTCCACTATTGGTATTATAGCTAAGTATTGTGTGGTTTGTTCTTGGTCTTGTTCTATGTAAGGTGGTGTGTTAACCAAATAGTTAGCCAATGGATCTTGGCTTTGTGCCCCTAATTGAGTATTATAAAAGGGATAAGAATCCATTTCATAAGCAATGTTATCCAAATAGGGGTCTTGCATCATTGCTTCCTGCATAACTACATTACTAATCCTTGGATTGTACATGAGTCCACTATGAGTGTAGGAATACATGTTGGGATCCATAGTCAATGCTTGATGATAAAAGGTCAAAGAGTTATACAAACTCTAAAAAGGACAGAATCTAAAATAAATGATGCCTTCAACTTGGTCTCAATTTTTTCAAAAAGATGAAAAAGGTTTATGCATAGATTTGTGAGGAAACAAGATAGCGTAAAATATCTAACGTTTCACTGTTCACACAAAGATAAACAAGTAAATGGATCAAAAAATCAAAATGCCAAACTCTAAGTTTGAAGTGTTTCAAATCAGTCTAATCTAGGAATTTAAAAGTTGATAGGTCTTTTAGCCAAACGTGATGTCAAAAGCTAGGCTCAAACAAGGCATGTGTTAAAATCTTGGCCAAACGGCATCAAAAGCTAGACTTTGAAATGGTGTCAAAGGCTAGACTTTGAAAATAAATGAAAGTTTTAATCTAACAAATTTGAAACACTTTTAACAAACACTAGGCATGTGATTCTTGGATATAAACTTGGTCAACTAGGTATAAGGTATGAAACAAAAGACACTTTTAGTAATAGTTTATTTTCTCATAAATAGTGGTATAAAACTTGGTTTTTTTGACAAATAGGCTAAACAAAGGTGAAAAATATAACTATGCTTTAGATAAAAGATCAAAAGAGTACACTTAGATTGGTCTAAAAATGTAGGAACAAATTTGAAACTCTATGCAAGGTCTATGAAACAAAGTTTGAAATGATTTGGACAGCGTAACGATGCTATACTACCCAAAAAGTGTGATAAAAAAGTTTGTTTCAAAAACTCTTTAAGGCAAAGACATTTTTCCACAATTTTGACAGCATAACACTACCCTTCTTAACTCAAAATGTTGTGGTGTATAGACTTAAAGTGAAAGTGTTTAGCACAAAATGGCTTAATTCCATCAAGTGATGATAATGATTACGAGTCTTAAACGACCTTCAACCTAAATTGGAAATTAAACCTAAGTTCCCTCAAGTTTAGTGAAAATAGTGAACCCACTTAACACATCAACCCTATGAACTTGTAAAGGTGTAATTTTGAATTTAAATTATAAGTGAAGGACTTAAACAACTTTGGTAAAGGTCTAGGGTCAATTGGGCAACATATCTGCGCCAAAGTGGATGATATGACTCTCAAGCTTTTTATGAACTTTAAACAAGGCAAATTGATGATCTCACATGGGCAGCATAATGCCTCTTTATTCAAAGAAAATTGAGGACCATGTGTTTGTTTTAGATTGTTTGTTTACACCAAGTTTTTTACTCCAAACAAGACTTTAAACTAGGACAAGATCAACTAATTAATCTCCCTTACATCTTAAACTGACAAGGTTGCTTGGTACTATTGGAATCCATTAATATACATCATTTGAGAGGATTTTAAGTGTTCATCTAAAAGTAAATGTGCATTATATAGTAAGGTTTTTACACCCCCCTTCTCTCAAATGATAGTACTACAACATGGACCTTGAGGTGCACCTTACACCAATAATACTTCCGTGGAAAGTGGGGATTAAGATCTAAATTTTTTTTTGAATGATCTAGGGGAATCAATTGCACAATGACTTTCATGCCAAACAATGCAAAAGAAATTATGGATTTTGGGTCCATATACTCGACTTGTTGCAAAAAGGTCTAGTCCTTTTTTCAACCATTACATCCTATTGTTTGCTTAGTGTAGTGTGATGTCTAAAGTGCCACTACATCCCGTGTACAACTCTAAAGGAGTCAAATGAAGTCAATGCTGAGAGATGAAACCCTGGGTCAAAGCTTCCTTAAAGAACTTGCAGGAGGTGATGAAGTCCACCTTGCAAGCCAAGATGCATAAATAAATAAATCATGAAAGTAGAAAGACTTTAGGGTCATTTTCAAGATCACCCAAACTTTGATGAGTTTTTGGGGAGTGCTTTAAATAACTTTCTTTCTAAGCCTTGGACTAGGCTAATTTGTAATAGGAATGACACTTTTGATTCTAAGGGTTCCCCATAGGGGAAAAATGGAAGAGCATACACACAACATTCCTCCTTTTTCCAAACAAAATCTAATTAAATAACTATTGCAAGCAAAAATTGACAAGTGTGTTCAATTTTAAACTCAAATGAAATGTTTGGTGGTGTTCATTTGACCCCTTGGTCTTAGTTGCAAACTTTGAAAAATATTCATCAAAAACACCTAAAAATTCCTTGTTAAACACCAAAACAAAGTTCTTAATCAAATTTTAAGTATGCAAAAGTGATTTAAACATGTTTTGATAAAATATCCCGCTTGGTCCTACGATAAAATTGTTAGCATGTCCCTTAACTTTGAAGCCCTTTTGAGTTTGAAATAATAAACTTTGGAAAAAGAGGTCTCAAGTCTGTGTTTTTTGAAAAACACAATAATCGACATTGATTACAGCCAACCGAGATCTGATCGATGTCGATTATGCTAACTGATATTGATTAAGCTAGGGAAATAATGTTGGTATTTTTATCGACGTTGGTTACTGTGTAAAAATTGTGACAACCAAAAACAACAAAATAAAGTTAGAAAACCAATTTGCAAGAGTTTTAAAAGCTCAAATAATTTTTTTAAAGTTGTAAAAGGATCTCCTTCATGTGTAGGATGCTTCTGGTGATGGGGAATCAAGAACAACAAACAGCTCTGATCCCACTTGTTAGTATCTTGCTCCTCAATAAGAGCACAATATGATTACCTTGTATTAGCAACTAAACATGCGGAATTAACCAGAAGGAACAAGTAACTAGAATTCACAAATAACACAGAATATGAGAGACAATACACAAACTTGTATTAATACTCATCTAGAAATAAAATACAATAAAGAAGATGCCACTTTTTCTTACACCTCTATGAGGCTTCCCACACCTCAAGGGCTCCCAGTAATTCTCAATCAAGAGTTCACTCTCCTACCAAAAATGGTCCCAACACACAACTCAAACACAGAATTGGTGTTCACCTCCAACCAGTCAGTAATAACCCTGCCAGTACACAAGTACTCAAAGTACTTCAAGTAGATCTCCCATAAGCTTGAAACAACCTGCAACTCAAATGATGTTACTTACACATGTAGAACTTCTCCTTGATCTTGTAACAACCTGCAGATCACCCTGTTCTTACAATTGGAAGGATCTTCCTTGCCTTCCTCTATTTGCTCATCTGTGGAACTAGAAGGAGCTACACTTGCTCAACTCTAACTAGCACACCTTACAATACATGCCAATGGGTCTATAAATAGATCTCACACTTAAACAATAACTTAGACTTCTAATTTACAATAATTAGACTCGTAACTCAAGACCAAAAATAGCCTTTTACATGCAAACAATCGGTTCAACAAACTAACTGTTTGTGTAACGAATAGTTTTGGAACCGCCATAGGTGACCGACGTCGGTCCCTGTCTACCTGGAGATGACCAACGTCGACCGACCTCCTGCCTATGTTGGTTGCCCTTCTGCACTGTAGATGATCGACGTCGATTACACTACCGACACTGGTATCCCTGGAACTCAGCAACCTCCTCCATGTCTGCATAGTTGAAGCTTTTAGCTCCACAACCTAACATCTGGTCCCATCGGGCATGCCATATGTGATCTTGAAATTTGACTCAAGAGAGGATGATTAGAATGGTGTTAGTTACAAAATGAAAACAAAGTGAAATAAACACACTAATAGTATAACATCTCTAGGCCTAGACACTAGGGAGAGCTTAGTTAACAAAAGTAAATAACAAACACAACTAAAAAACAAGGAATGAAACCACAAGAATTCTTTGCACCTTCCTTGGGTGTTCCAAATGCTTTTGTCATGGTAGCTTGCTCGGCTTGTGCTTCAAGAGGTCATCTTTAATGGAGTGTGGCTACCTTCGTCTCCTCTTGGCACCTTTGGCTTGTGGCTTGGCTTGGCTTGGAATCAATTTGGAATTATAACACTAGTTTTTTGAAGCTTTTTGGAACCAATCCTGCATTATAACTTTGCACAAATTAAGCTTAGAAATAATGTTGTGAGGCCTCCTATTTATAGATTTTTGTATTTGATCAAAATCAACCTCAACCATCCATCTCAAGATTGAGATGTGTGGTTGAGAATTAATTCAATTTTTGAAATTAAGTTTGTAATTATCCTCATCATGACATTGGAAGAAGGGGCAATCAAGAGGCATGGAGAGCATCATGGAAGGCATTGATGAGACATGGAGGGCATGAATCTTGATATTTATGGCATTTATGGCCTAGAGATGTCTTCCCAAGAAGTGAGGTCACTTGATGATGTAGATATTCTATATTCATTTCCAAAAATAAGTATTCAACAAGTTTTCATGGAATTTTTTATTATGCCTTGATTTGGGTTAATTATCTCTTAAGCATGATTAAGCATATTGTGCATAAATTACCTAAATTGATCAGAGTGCCTTGATATTGGTCCTAAATCTGATTAGATTTGAATTGGAAGTCCACGTTAGATGCATTAGATGTTTATTCTCATTTAGGATGTTTCCAACAACAAATAACAAATGCATGAGTCTTGTGTAGAAGATTTGATAGGAAACCACAATCCAGAGCACGTGGATGCAAATTTGACATTTGACTCGAAAAGAACTGATCAAAGTTATCTGGCCCCTAAATTGAATTTCCTCATTTAGGGATATCCTAGCCAAAATCAGCACTTGAATATGTCATTTTCAAATTATTTTGCATGTTTTAGTGTTTTTAGGCCAAATTATACATTTTAAGTAAAGACTAGCCAAAAGCCTAGTTGGAGGTTATCAGTGACCAGTTTTAGGTGTCTACATCAATCAGTTAGTTAAATGAAAACCCTCATATTATATTAAATTTATCAGGAAAGAAATGCATTTTGTCTGATATAAAAAATGATAAAGTCATAGCCTTAAACATTGGGCAAAATGACTTGTATAGACTTGTTGATCTTGCCACTGTCAGTTTGAATGCATTAATTTTGGAGGATAATCTCAGTGTTGTATGGCATGGGAGATTTGGACATCTAAATATTTAGTATTTATCCAAATTCCAAAAATCAAATATGGTTCTTGGATTGCCTACTGTCCAAGTCAAGTAAGATATATGTGCAGGTTGTTTCGCTAGCAAACAAAAGTGGAAACCTTTTCCCACTGAAGGTGCATGTATGCTCCTTGATCTTGTTCATGAAAATTTATGTGAACCATCTTGGAAGTCATCTACTATTCTTGGTGCAAGGTATTTTTTGTTATTCATACCTATTTTTTCTAGAAAAATGTGGGTCTAATTCTTGAACAAGAAGTTTGATTGTCTTGCTGAGTTTGTAAAATTCAAAACACTAGTAGAAAATCAAACAAGTTAACAGATCAAAACCTTACAATCTGATAATGGGGGAGAATTCACTTTAGAAGTATTGTGGCAAGTAAGAAATTCATTGGCAGCTAACAAACCAGTACACTCAACATAATGGAGTGGTTGAAAGGCAAAATCACACAATCATAGATATGGCTCGATCCATGATGCAAAAAAGAGGTGTGTCATATAAATACTGGGGAGAAGTAGTAAACATGGTAGTCTATATACTAAAGAGAAGTCGCTATAAGGCTTTGGAGAACATCATTCTGGAAGAAGCTTGGTCCAGCATCAAATCAGAGGTAACACATTTTTGTGTTTTTGGTTTTGTTGCATATGCTCTCATTCCTAAGAAATAAATAAGTAAACTAGATTTTAAATGTGCCCAATATTTCTTTGTTGGTTATAGTACTCAATCCAAAGCATATAGACTAATAGATGTGTCTACTAAAAAGTTCATCATTAATAAAGATGTTGATGTAAAAGAAACAAAATCATTTTTTGTTTGTAATCAGAAAATTATCTCTAATAATCCAGAGGTTTCTAGTATTGTACTTCCTACGAAAGATGAGGAACCACATGTTTTGGAGACACCCTCATAGTCTTCAGTGCAGCAATTTATGGCTAACACTCCATTAGACTATTAACATCATCAACCTGATTCGACCACTTCTTCATCTATTGTTCAACATGAAAAGGAATCCTAGGTACAGAAGAGACCCAAGTGGTATTATGCCACTCTACAAGTTGTGTGAGAGGGTGATCTTCCTCAATCTCATACACGATCTCAACAACTAGGAAATTCAATTGTGGATTCAACTGATGAAGAAGAGCTTCTGTATTTTGCTCTTGCTTTTGATCTTTTCACTATTTTAGAGCACCATTGATATTTTGATGCACAAGGCAACCCTGAGTGGGAGAAAATGATGCATTCAGAATATGATGCCTTGATGAGAAACAATACCTAGACATTTGTAGATTTACCTCCAGGTAACAACCCATTGGCTGCAAATGGGTGTACAAATTCAAATGGAAGGCTGATTGTACTTTGGACAAGTACAAAGCTCATCTTGTTATGAAAGGATTTTCATGACAAGAGGGAATAGACTATGAGGAGACTTTTACTCCTACTACCAAAATGGTCACATTTTGGTTACTTATTTCTATCGCATCTTAGTTTGGTTGGAAAGTATTTCAAATGGATGTCAAAATTGTTGTCCTTAATGGCTATTTGGATGAATAAGTATACATGGTGTACCTTGAACGACTTTAGGAACTTGGTCGTGATCATTTGGTTTGAAAATTGGTGAAGTTTCTTTATGGGCTTAAGTAGGCTCCTCGAACCTGGTACATCAAAATTGATCAACATCTATGAAATTATGGATTCAGACAGAGTCCATCTAATCTGAATCTCTATATCAACATCACTGACGATGACATTATGATACTCATTGTCTATGTATGTTGATGACCTTGACATCACAAGTAGTGGAGACACAATGATTCAAAAAGTCAAATCAGATTTGTGCATTACTTTTGATATGAGTGATTTAGGTCTCCTACACTATTGTTTGAGTGTAGAATTTTGGCAACATGACCACTGTATTTTCATTGCTCAGGTCAAGTATGTCACTACTCTTGAAGAATTTTGGAATGATGGATTTTAATTCTACTTCTACACCTATGGAGGTAGGGCAAAAATTATTAGCTTGTGATGATTCATCACTGATCAATGAATCATTATATAGACAGTTGGTGGGCATCTTGATATAGCTTACCACCACTCGATCAGATTTATGTTTTGTTGTTAGCTACCTTTCTTAGTTTTTGTCTCAATCGAAGCTAGTATACTAGGCAGTGACAAAACATGTTTTGTGATATGTCAAAAGAACTCTTGACCTTGACATTCTCTATCAAAGGACTACATATTTCAAATTGATTGGTTATACAAACTCTGATTTGGGGAGCATCTATTGATACTCATAAATCTACCATTGAGTATATGTTTTCTTTTGGTTTAGGATTTGTTTCATGCTAGGGCAAGCTTCAACATACCATTGTTCTCTCTTCCACTGAAGCAGAATACAAAGCAACAACTAGTGTCGGTTGTGAAGCAATTTGGCTATGTAGGATTCTAGCTGATTTGCAACTTCTTTCATATACACTTACTCCACTATTTTATGATAATCAAAGTGTGTTGAAGTTAGTAAATAATCCTACTTTTCATGCTCACACCAAAGACAACAAGATACATCATCACTACATTCGATAATTGGTTGATTCTAGTGACATTTCTCTTTACTTTTGTGCTTGTACAGAGCAACCGATAGATCTAATGACTAAACCTCTTGGTTCTATTTTTTTTTTAAAGTTTCAAGACAAACTTGGATTTATCTCTATTTTAGTTATCAAGAGGGGCTGTTATATAAGGTAATAAAGACTTAACTAAAATTAGTTAATGTCTAAACTAATACCTCCATAATTATTGTAACCATCATGTGTAATCATTTTTGAATGTCATAAATAAGATCTATGTACTGATGAAGATATCATGTACTTCTCACAAATATCTCTTCTTTCATTTGTTAACATTCTAGTCCATTTGATATCTCGATCCATTACTCTTCAAGTAAACATAAGAGTTCAGATGGAGAAAATAACAAAGAGAGACAAACAAATAGTGAGAAAGAAATCAAGATAAAAAGAGGGACGGGAAAAAAGATAGAGACAAAGAAAAAGAGAGATAAAAATAAAGAGAAATAAACATAAAAAAGAAATTGAAATAAAAATATAGTACAAAAGAGGGAAGAGAAAAAAATAAAAAGAGATAGAGAGAGACATAGACAGAAAGAAATAAAGAAAGAGAAAGAGATAAACAAAGAAAGATGGGCAGAGAGAGAGAGAGAGAGAGAGAGAGAGAGAGAGAGAGAGAGAGAGAGAGAGAGAGAGAGAGAGAGAAGTATAGATAGAGAAACATGAAAAATAGAGAGATAAAAATATAGAAAGACATAAATAGAGAAAGAAAGAAAGCAAGAAAGGAAGACAAAAAGAAATAAAGAGAAAGAAAGGGAGAGAAAGATAAATAAAGATAAGTAGAGGGGGGAGAGAAAGACAAACAAAGAGAAAGAAAAACAACGAGAGAAAGAGAAATTGAAAGAGAGAAAGATAGAGAGAGAGAAAGAAAGACATACATATAAGAATAAAAAGAAAGAGAGAAGGATGAATAGAGAGATGCTAAATTATAAATAAAAACAAAAACGGAGCTGTAAAACAAAGAGTAAAAATTTGATAAATGGAAAATAGTTTTCACACAATGGTTGCTATCACTTGCATTAAGTTTATATTTTAAAAAGGATAAAGTCTTCAGGGTTTCTTCCCCTTTGGTATTCAATTGCGAGAAACACTAATTAATCTGAGGATAACTCATAACCTAACCCTTCACTAACTCTAGGCATAAAAAATAAAAAATAATGGAAATAAACACACAAATAAATATATGTTGAGTCTATGTACAAAACATGCCCCCCCCATTTTAAAGAGATTTGACCTCAAAGTTAGTCAAACTTTAAAACTGTAAAATATTTCATTAGGAGAATAGAACTCAAGACGTCATTCTACTACATGAAAGCTTTGACCAACCTACTACATACAATGATTTAACATATTACAAGAATGAGAATGAGGGCTTATTTTTTTAGGGCCCTTTCATACCCGAATACCTAGATACAAAATCCTCTATTTCCAAAGTTGCATCCTCCATGGGTAGACCCTTATACTTGACCTTGAACACATGTGCTGCCCTATTTTGAAGCATCTTGAATTCCTCTGCAACTATGCAATCTGCCTCTATCACAAGCATTTCTTCTTCATCAATCATTGGGAGTTCTATCTAAGGCACCAGATGATCCCCTAATTTCTTCCTAAGACATGACACATGAAACATATCATGCAACGTCCCCTTGTTCAGTATGTCCAATGTGTATGCAACTTCCCCCACCTTTGCATGCACTCAGTGTGGCCTATAATATTTTAGTTACAACTTATGCTTGCATGCATCCTTCAATGTCTTATGTTTATATGGTTGCAACTATATGAAAAGCATGTACCCCATTTGAATACTCATCTTTATTATATGTTGGTCTGAATACTGCTTTATCTTGTTGGCACTCACTATCAAGTTATCTCTTAATAGTTGTAGAATGTTTTGCATTTCTTCTACAACTTATTTTGGTGTTGGGACCTTTCACCTCTAAATTACCCAATCTAATGATGATGGTGCTACATAGCCATACGATGCCTTGAAAGGTCACATTTTCATAGTTGTGTGGTGTGTGGTATTGTACCAATACTCGACAACATGTATCCATTGTAACCACTTGTTTTGTGTAAGCCATGAATACATTATTAGATACCCTTCCAAGAACTTGTTCACCACCTATGTTTTCCCATTTGTTTGAAAGTGGTATAAATTTCTCATGTTAAATGTAACCCCTACATTTCGTAATAACTCCTACCAAAAAGTTTCTTAAGAATCTTGAGTGCTTGCCAATAACATATGGCCTTGATATTTGCAAGGTCAGTGGAAACCCCATTAATAGAAATTAATGTGACCAATGTATTCTAATGATGCCTTCACAAATTCACACTTAGATGTCTTGATATACAACTTCTCCTTGGATAGTATATCCAAACATAGAATCCAAATGCTAAATATGGGATTCCAATGAAGGGCTATAAAAAAAAAATGTCATAAAAAAATACCAAAACAAATTTATGCAAGAGTTTTGTTGAATACAGAGTCTATATGACCCATCCTTCTTTCTAGCTAGTACCATTGGGGCAACGTATGGGCTCTTACAAACAATATATCTAGACCATGTGGATCTCCTCCCATGAGCCGCTCAGCCCCAAGCTTTTTTTCTATGCCAATCATTTCTTACAGGTGGTGGATGGTATTATTTGTCGCCCTCATTATATCCAATGCCATTGGTCTCATGGCTTGAGGTTTCCCCTTGGCCAGATGAGAGTTTGTTCCCACCAACTATGATTTTAAATAGACCATCACATTCTTTTTTAGGACTAGATATGTCATATTTGCTCCCTCTAGAAGGTGGAGACTGAGAACCACTTCATTTTCAAATGTCCAATTTATTATAAGATCTGGGGAAGATATCATTACCTCTATAGAGACTCAGGCAACACTCTAGCTTCTTTCTTCAGTTATACTGACAAGTGGTGCCTAGCTCTTTATCTTCATGAGGTTTTGACTTTCAGGCACAGATCCATACAAAAGGAGCCTAGAGGCTCTAGTACTCCCATATTGATCACCTCTTTCTTTCATCCCACTCAAGGGATTGGCCACATAAAGTGTCCTTTGGACACTAGTACATCACACATCAGATTTGATAGATAAGTTAGGTAGTGCTTCTCTCAGTGCATCATTACTACTCAAATCTCCAAGCCTACTATCTCTCAGCATCGTGACTCTGGTCTAATCCATCGGTGTATCTCTAACCCTCTATGACAACATGGATCTACTAATTTACAACTGCCCCTCAGACCACAAGGGAAAACTAATATTACTATCTTCTTTATTACTATGGGATTTACACAGACCTTGGATGTTAGGGGAGATTCTAGAGGAAGTGTCATGCTTCCCCCTAGGATCCCATAACCTAGCTCCTCTAACCTTTCATACTCATCAAACAACATTATTAGATCTCTCACAATGATTAATAATGGCCCAGATGATTCCTCCACTTCAGGCACTGATAGAGATATTCGATGAAATTTGCCTCCAATCTTCATTGGAACATGCTCTTGGGGCTTTTGTTCGCCCCTCATTGCTATTTTTATTGGTTTCTTTATAACTTATATTAGTAACATGATGTTCTATGTTGTCTTGGTACTTTATTTATTTAGTTCACCTCTAGGATTCTCTCTTCCTAGAACTTTATATTGCTATTGGTTGTATGCTTTAGTCCCATTGATTGAATTTTGGTCATTTGTGGACATTAATATAATTTTTCTCTATTCTTTCATTTTTTTCCTATCTCTGACTTTTGAAAATTCTTGTATCTATAAGGGTGTACTATTGTAGGCCCCTATGTAGTGTCAAGCTCAATAATGTGATCCAATTCCCTATCTATAGTAACTTGTTAGGTAGATCTTGGAAAACTACCTAATATTTGCATAGCAGCTCTAGATTCCTTGTACCCTATTCATGTGTGGTAGAAGAATCCACATCCATACTGTAGAGGTGAACCATAAAATTGAAATGCACCTTTTTCAAAATTTTGTTCATCTGACTAGAATCAATAATTTTGAATTCTATTGGGGGCAAGGACTTCATAGAATACTAATGGTCCCCTTGCTTGAATTTAAAGAATCTCTCTTGATGATAGGTGAATTATGTTCCAAGTGAGTATGTTCCATTGAGCCCCTAAAACAACATTCACAACCGCAATATAGACCACATAAATTTATATTTAAAGACATAATTTGCCACTCATAAATCCACATTATGGACTTACTACACATTCAATACTTTGGTGTCGTAGAACATGAATGGGGAAAATTTCAAAAGTTTCTAAATGGAGGCATAATCTTTGGACTTGATTCTTATCCAAAATATTAAGTGTACTACCAAGATCAACCATGAAAAAAATATGAGATTTTTTAACATGGGAAAGACCCTAAATGTGTCCAAATGGTCCATTCCTATCATTACAAAAAGTGATATAGATGGTTCCCCCAATTCTATTATAGCAAAAAATAGATCTTCGAGTTCACAACCTAAAGTGAGGTTCTCGGGGGCTTCTTCATTTTATGACTCTCACCCTAGCTCAAAAGAACACGCATCCTTTGCCATAAGAAGCTTTTTTGGATTAAAAACATGACCTTTACTCCATGGATCAGACCATATATGACATGGGTTTACAACAGTGGACATAAGGGCAGAATCACAACAAGGGTCTTTGAATTTTTTATCCCAACTAAAAGATCTACGAACAATAGGTCATATCAATATGTTTTTCTGCTCTCCTTAATAGTGGCCCTTTAAAAGGAGTCAAGTTCAAAAATCCTTACCTTAGTTTGAATATCAACCCACAGGTTGGAAATACAGATCTTCTGCACCAGCTTAGAAAAAAGCTTGTCCTTGGACACCAAAACTTGAAATTTTTCTATATCTCTTCAAGGACATATCTTTTTGAAATAGGTGCATTAACAAGATATCATATGGTTCATCCCAATTATAGTCGGCTCTTTTATTCATATCTTTGTTAAAATACTCCTCCGGATTTGTAGAAATTCATCTCTTTCCCTAAGTGTGGGCAACACAATCCAAATGTTGTAGAGACACATTCAACTTTTGATCTTGAGTCTTTATATTTTGTACCCTAAAGGCCAGTTTAAACTTGCTCAAGCATGTATGGGCCTCCATCTTACCTCCAAAATCATACCATGGGATTTTAAATTGTATGTTAAAATAAGGGTGATGTGATCTTCCTTTATTTTCCTCCTCGTCTCCTAGCTCTTCGACTTTATCATCTTGGATCTGTGTCTAGTTTTCTAAAATGGTTTTTCCACCTCTTGAGTAGATGGCCGATTTCATTGTTTTCCTAATGAATGAAACTCTTTCCAAATCTCCTTAAAGAACTCATCAAATAATCCATTCATCTCTTTATTCATGAAATTTAATTTTTTTCTTAAGTAAACTCCTCTCAAAATTTTGCAAGCGGCTACAAAGGGGAAAAAATCAACTAAAAATCCAATAGAAATTGCTTTTTTATAAATAACTAAAAATGAAATTTCAAAATATAGAGTGAAATTATGATAGATGGAAAAAATGGGACAATCTACTTCCGTAGGGGTGGATTGCACCTGCAATTCCCACAGTAACAAAAGAGCTCTCACACAATGGTGGTTATATCTTGCATCAAGTTGATATTGTAAAAAAAGACACCTTTTTAAAGATTTTTTCATTTTTGTATTAGACCACTGGAAACGCTAATGAATCCAAGGCTAACAGATCAACTAAACCTTCACTAACTCTAGGCACACAAAATATAAAATAATAAAAATACACACACAAATGCATGGTTTTTAGGCACAAAATAAAAAGAGAGAGAGTGAGAAAGAAATAGAAAGTGAGATAGTAAGAAAGAAATCAAAAGTGAGAGAAGGAAGAAAGAGAAAGAAAGAAAGAAAGGAGAAGAAAAAGTCGAGGGAGAGAAAAGAGAGAGAGCACATGTGAGAGAGACATAAAGAAAAGGAAAAAGAGAAAGGAGAGAAGGAAAGATAGAAAAAGAGGAAGGGAGAAATAAATAAAGAAATAAAGAGAGATCGAAGGAGAGAAAGAGATTGAGAGAAATATAATGAGAAAGAGAGAGAAATACAGAGAGAAGGAAAGAAAAACATAGAGAGAAAAGAGACAGAAAAATAAAGAGAGAAAGAGAAAGTGAGCAAGAGACAGAAAGAGAGAAATAAAGACAAAGAGAAAAAGAGGCTAGAAGGCCATAAATCAATGAAGAAGTGGATGATTACATACAAAGGCTATCACCCCAATAAACCACATATCTTAAAAATTTTGAGGGGGGGATTTCAAATCATCGTAACATGTGATCAAGTTTGACATGTCTGCGATTTTTTCTCAAGATGCCACTTATGTTATGATGGAAAAAAAATTCTCACATAAATACTTTCCCTGCAAAGTTAAACTTTTAAAAAATGCACTCCTAAGAAAATTATTCCAAGGTTGATACTTATTGTTAAACGCAAGCCAATGTAGGACAAGATCCCCATTCAAACTTTACCTTGTAGGTGTCTTGGAAGTTGGCAATGTTTATTTCACTATTGAATGTTGATGATTTTGGCATTAAGTTCTTAAGTAACACAGTTTTCTGTCTATTTCTAGCTAGTAGAAGTATCTCTGTATTTTATACAAGGTTTTTTTCTTCTTAAGACAAAATTCAATAGAAAATATTTATAGTTTTAGAAGTTAAACAGTAAATGATTTAGGCTGTCAAGAAGCATAATATCAAATTTTAGACTAGACTAATTTCATATGATGGATTTATGGATCTCGCACCTCTGCCCTACTCTAGGTTATGCCATGTGCAATTGGTCTTCTTGGGTCCCGATGTTGAGACTCTAGTCCATTTGATCTCTTGATCCATTATTTATCAAGCAAGTATAGGAATTTTGAGAGAGAGAGGAGAGAGAGATAGAGAAAGACAAAAAAAGACAAAGAGAGATAAAGAGAAATAAGTAAAGAGTAAAAGAGAGGAAAGAGGGAAAGAGAAATAAATAAGATAGGTAAATATTGAGAGAGAGAGAGAGAGAGAGAGAGAGGAGAGAGAGAGAGAGAGGAGAGAGAGAGAGAGAGAGAGAGAGAGAGAGAGAGAGAGAGAGAGAGAGAGAGAGAGAGAGAGAGAGAGAGAGAGAGAGAGAGAGAGAGAGAGAGAGATAAAATAGAGACGAAGAGAAATAAAAAGGGAGAGAAGCAAAGAAAGAGAGAAACAAAGAAATAAATAAGTTCAGAGAGAAAGAAAGAAATAGAGAGAGACAAAGATAGAGAGACAAACAAAGAAAGAAAGAGATAAGTTTACTTAGTCATTTGTAATAATTGATTCCACTATGCCCAATTGAATGTAACCATGCTTGTAAGATGATTGTGTAAGATACTTTATACTCATCATCAATTTAGAGGTGTTTCAATGATAGAATCAGCCTAGGGGTGATCCAAGCAGTATTAGCTTAATCAAGTAGAAGCTTTCAGGATCTCAAAACCAAGGGAAATTCATCAAGAAACAAAACCACCCCTATTTGCAGGGTGATGGTTACAAAACTACCCTGACAATGATGTAACCAACCCCATCACGTGTCAAAAATGTCACCACTAGAGTTTTTAGACAATAGTTGCATAACATCCTTGATAGTTTCATAACCCCCTGTCTATAAATTGAAGCAATTTTGTCACCATATAGAAATGCAAGGATTTGAACGGTTGCAAATGTTCAGATTCCTTTGCTGGTTTTTTCAGTTATCTTTCAAAGCTCCAGGGTTAAGATGGCATAAATACATTCCTAAGGAAGACATATGACATTAGAGAAACGTAGTGGGATGTGTGTAGTTTGATTCACATCATTTTGATAATATTTGAGTCTTTTTCATAGTCTCTCATTGTTGTTAGTTGGAAGTGATTGGTTTAGGTGTGTGTGAGTATTAAGTCATAAGATTAGAGAATTGACTATATATATAAGTTTGCATATGATGGTAGTGAATTTTTTTCCATGAATGCCATAATAGATAGTACCTTGTATACTAGTTGCATTACATAGTAGAATGGAAGCACATTCACTTACCCACTATAGTTTTCCCCACCTTAGGTTTCCCCAAGATAATCTTGTCTCTTAACTTGTGCTTTGCTCAGTACTCTACTTCATGTTCATGTTTAGCAAGTTGTACATTTCATTTTCTATACTTTTTCATCTATGTTTTGGCATATTTAGTAACATAGACAATCATAAATTCAATTGCTAGTAAGCTATCTAGTTAGTATCTATGTTAGTGAAGCTAAGATTAGAATTTCCACCTAGTTTATTGATCAAATTGGTATCAAATTTGGTTTATTTTAAGTCCTTTGTGTCCTAGTTTGAGTTGGTTTAGTTTGATATTGGAATCTCCACTTAGTTTATTGATCAAATTGGTATCAAAGTTCGTTTAGTAGTGTTAGTGGTCACAGTGTCCTAATTCCCTTTGAAGCAAGTATTTCCACAAGGAAGTGGAAGTAAGGAATCAAAAGTATGGCCCATACTAATGATGAAGATGTCTGAATAACATAAGAGAGATTTTGCAACCTTGGAGTAGCTAGTATATCTCTTTCTATGAGCAAACCTGACTGGTTGGAGTCCTTGATGGGGCTTCTTATGAAGAAGCTTGGTGTTTCCACAGAGACATTGAAATCAAATAAGGAGGATGCTCCTCAAAACCAAGAGAAGCATGAAGATCAATCCTATGCCAACCCAACTCCACCTCCATTCAAGGATGAAGGAAATATTGAAATTTAGTTGTATGATGGGGATGTGAATGCAGAAAAGTTAGACCATTGGCTTGCCCAACTTGAGGTATATCTCAGTTTGCATCAAATTAATGAAAGCCAACAAATTTCTTTCACAAGGTTAAAGTTTTGTAATCATGCTTTAACTTGGTTTGAGAGCTACATTCATTTTTTAGTTATTAAAAAGTTTCCTCCTAGTTGTAAGTGGGATGATTTTAAGATGCTAATCAAGAAGCAATTCTATCCTATTTGTCATGAGGAAGAGAGATCCATGTATTGGTAGTATCTTATGCAAAAGCAATACTAAAGTGTGCAAGATTACACCAAGTTTCATAATAAGGCTGTCCAAATGGGAAAAGATGTAGTGGATTGTGATCTCTTGATGAAGTACATGGGTGGACTCTATATTCATTTAAGGAGACCAATCCTCTTGGCCCATCCTACGGATCTAGATGAGGCTTGTTCTCAAGCTCACTACTTAGAGATTAGTAAGAAGGCTCCATCTACCTCTCAAAACAACTCCAAGCAACAAAACACCTCCAAGCAAAAGGGAAAAGGTATATGGAAAGGTAAGAAAAATGTTACTTCTATTTTTAAAAGGATACA